>OZ038488.1:44739034-44914034 GCA_964036315.1 Acanthosepion esculentum
GGAGATATGTAGGAGGTGACGCATACAAGTCTAACAAATCAGCCGTTAATTATCTGTCAACGTTTATATAAGTTTCTCTCAGGTCTCATCTTCGTAGATATGATAGGTTCGTGACAATCGAACACTGATTAGCGTCGTGTATTGTTACAACCGCGATTTTATATTATCTGTAATCTGCGAATTGTCATAATTATTTTAGGGAAAGATAGGGAAGTGTTTACCGATGTCTCCAGCACGTTATTGTATTTCGTTTTGGCTGGTTGCTAAACAAGTCTTACGAGGCATGTCTTCACCATTATTAAGCACAATGGAGTGGAGCAGATGAATTCAAAGCTTTCTTAAAGTAAATATGTAGAGAAAAAAACGATCTTCCTCAGAGAGAACTGGAAATCGAAGTTCCATTTTTTAAACGCCAGTGTTATTGTCGATTTATCTATCTCTCTCTCTCTCTCTCTCTCTCTCTCTATATATATATATATATATATATATATATATCAGGCTATTCATATCAGTCTATATAACTATTTTTATCTATCAATCTATCTATATATTTATCTATCTCTTTTCATCACTTTTTCTCTAACTCTCTCTGTGCTATCTATCTATTTATCTATATATCTCTCCCAGGCTATTCATATATTTCAATCTATCTATATAATTATTTTTATCTATCTATCTATCGATTCAAATATTTCTATCTATGTATATAACTATTTTTTATCTATCTATCTATATATATATATATATATATATATATATCAGGCAATTCATATCAGTCTATATAACTATTTTTTATCTATCTATCTATCTATATATTTATCTATCGTTTTTCATCATTTTTCTCTAACTTTCTCTGTGGTATCTATCTATTTATCTATATATCTCTGTCAGGATATTCATATATTTCTATTTAAAGACATTTATATTATGTTTAACGTTCTTTTTATAGATACAAGTATTTAAGCAAATGCTCTGTTTTATAATAAACAGTATTAAATAACATTTACCGGCCTGAATGTCCGAGAAATTTTCATAGAAAATTTTCGCTCTCCGATAGGAATCGAACCTGTATCCTATACGGAACAATCATTTCGCGTGATGTGCCTTAACCTTTCGGCCACAGAGCAGCGTCTGGTTAGCAAGGTCGATTTTTTTACTATCTTTAAACTTAAATCTTCCATGAATCTCTTCTATTCATATCTGCTCTAGCGTATCAAATGTAAACAAATGACGTCATATATTTTAGAATTGGACAGAGTCCGACAATTTATTTAAAGACATTTATATTATGTTTAACGTTCTTTTTATAGATACAAGTATTTAAGCAAATGCTCTGTTTTATAATAAACAGTATTAAATAACATTTACCGGTCTGAATGTCCGAGAAATTTTCATAGAAAATTTTCGCTCTCCGATAGGTATCGAACCATCATTTCGCGTGATATATATGACGTCATTCAGGCCGGTAAATGTTATTTAATACTGTTTATTATAAAACAGAGCATTTGCTTAAATACTTGTATCTATAAAAAGAACGTTAAACATAATATAAAAATGTCTTTAAATAAATTGTCGGACTATGTCCAATTCTAAAATATATATTTCTATCTATCTATATAATTATTTTTATTTATTTATCTATCTATCTATCTATCTATCTATCTATCTATCTATATCTCTCTCTCTATCTATATATATATATATATATATATATATATATATATATATATATATATATATATATCAGGCTATTCATATCAGTCTATAAATACTTATTTTTTATCTATCTATCTATCTATCTCTTTTCAGCACTTTTTCTCTAACTCTCTCTTTGCTATCTATCTATCTATCTATCTATCTATCTATCTATCTATCTATCTATCTATCTATCTAACTATCCATCTGTCTATCGATTTATCTATATATCTCTCCCAGTCTATTCGTATATTTCTATCTATCTATATAACTATTTGTATCTATCTATCTATCTATCTATCTATCTATATATATATATATATGTGTGTATATATATATATATATATATATATATATATATATATATATATATATATATATATATATCAGGCTATTCATATCAGTCTATAAATACTTATTTTTATCTATCTATCTATCTATCTATCTATCTATCTATCTATCTCTTTTCAGCACTTTTTCTCTAACTCTCTCTTTGCTATCTATCTATCTATCTATCTATCTATCTATCTTTTTTCTATGTGTTTAGCATTATAACCCTACCCTTCATATTTTATGTATATATAAAAATGTACTAGATGTAAGTAATTGGCAGTAATGATAATATTAATAGTAATGGCAGCTATTTGGATAAAATATCCTTAATTTCAGACGCAAATTAATAACCCTGTTGCGACTTCAAGGCCGTAGAAAATATCGCCCGCCTGATTTGATGGATAAAGAGAAACGACAGAAGACCAAGGTTCGGTGGAAAATTCAAAAATGAACGGCCGGTATCAGCGAACTGTGATGAGACACGTTGAAGAAACACTATGTAGGCCTGCTAAGTATAAATTGAAGAAATTATCTCGCTGATCTGTGTCTCGTATCAATGAATAAGCTATAGAAAATCATCCGTCATTGTCAAGGTATGATGATTTTAGGCGTTGTGACGACGAAGACACGTCATAAATGAAATATCAAAATCTGAGTGACCGATCGGTAGACGTTCTTTAAAAGACGCATATAAATAAAATCAAAACAAATGTGCAACCGCGTATATGAATACTAATTTTTTATTTCTTTTCATCCAATTCTCCCGTTCTGCTTTCTGTAGGCCAGGTACAGAGATAACCGTTTGAAAGCTCCTAGTGGATACGACAGCGAAAAGAAGATTTACAATTTATATGTTATCATTATAGGTAGGCGAGGACGTGGAGTTTCAGATGGTGTTAAGAAAAGTGCTCATATATAGATTGATTGTTGAAGGCAAATGTTGTGCTCTGGTTCAAGAAGACGCCAAAAACTTTCAAACGGAAGATGGGTTTTATGCACGACAGTAATTAAAAATTAATGACTGTCTAAGTAAAATTAGGTTCAAAGACATGCCTTTGATGAAATGGTCAGATTCTTCGAACTAATCTCGTTCGAAATGTTGCGGAGCATTTTGAAGAGAAATATTATCATTGCCAGACGGCTATTTTTAATCAACAATGAACTTTGAATGGTTCTCCTGTAGAATATAGAGTGCGTTTTAGATATGGAATAACAAGAGGTTTAATAAATCAATATAGGGACGCAGAGTTAGCATAATGTGGTCGTTATAAGCTAATACGGAATGATGATAAACACACACACATATATATTCAGACACGCATACACATACAAACATGTATATACACCCTTGTGCGAATTAAATGAAACACAAATTTTCTTATTTTTAAATGAAACATGACCCAATGCACATGTTAGTACTACGAGACACATTTGTTATCGTAGTTGGTCTAAATTAATTTTTTGCGAGTTCAAGGCCTTTGTTTATTAATATTGTTGGGTGATTAGGTCATTTGCAGTGATGTGCAGTAATATGAATCAAATTTCGAGGTGTGTGATGCAATTTGTTTGGCTTTGAAAAATATATGAATGGCACTGGGGTCGTTAGAAAAAACATTAATATAATTGGAGGTTTCATTCTCTTTATGCTAACGTTTAAATGTTTTATCATTAAAGTTAAGGTTGATTTCCAGGTAAAAAGCTATTTGAAGGTTAGAAGAAATTTTAATCTTAAACCCTAGTAATTTAAAGGCCCTAATGATTTTATTGTAACTTCGCTGTTAGCGGACCATTATTATTGTGGATGAAGATGAGTCCATCATCTCTATATATCCCACTAGTTGTGGTTTTCCGATTCTACCATACATAACTAAAATATAAAAATATACTAAATCAGCAAACTGGGCTGAATCATACGCTCTCATGGGGACATCAAAATCATTTCTGTGGCACTTGATCCAGGTGAAATTACTAAGTGTTACCAGTGATTTTCTAGCCGTTAAGAATTATATTAGTTTCTCATCCGTTATCAGCATATAGTTCTTTGGAATGTTAATACTATTAACTAGGAGATCTCTGGAGATAGAGAAATAGAACTCTATTATATTCAACTTAATAAATGTCGACATATTATTTTGAGGGATGGATGAGCCCTACTAGTCTTGTTTTAGTTTTATTTTTGTGATTCATTTTTAGTTTGTTTTCTGGAATCATCCTCCCACCCAATCAGTTAATGAATCATGAAATCTTCATATAAACGAACGTTATGGACAATAAAATGAAATCTTTACGTCATGGGATTCATGTAGGTCCCCTGTAAATAAGTGGTATTAGGGTATATGCAGGATTGAGGGGTGATGGATGGGTTCTTGTGGTGAATAGGCAAATTGTAATGAATGAATGGGTCATGATTCTGATTAACTATGACTAGGATAGCTAATGAAGACAAGCCTCTCCCCACTTCGGCCTTGTGCTACAATTTTGTATTTTTTACGAAATAAATAATCTTACTTAAACTCTATACGTAGTACTGAAACACCGAAAGTGGGATGTAGGTGTAGAAATAGAAAAAGAAAAGTCATATGTTTTAACCCCCTACCTTCTGCAAACTGTCAAATATTATATCGGACAGCACCTTTTAAAATTAATAAATAAACACTTCCTCAAAAACAACCCTCTAATAATATCTTGAAAATGAAATCGATCAAAATTAGCTACTCCTGCACTAATAAAATGAACCAAATTATCAACTCACATAATAATTATATCTTACGTAAATTCTATGGGTTACAAAAATAAATCTAAAATGGAACCAGATTCCTGCAGGCTGATATTGGACTCAGAATTCGTTCTTTTCGTAGACTGGTTGACATCTGAGTCGATAGGACACAGTTTTTCCTGCTATTTAACTATAGCTCTATGGAGAAGAGATGTATTCATATCTTTGCCAAGAGTATTATATATATATATATATATATATATATATATATATATATATATATATATATATATATATATATATATATATCCGGGGTATTTGCGCAAAAGGAAATTTTACGAACTCGATTCGCTTATTTCTCCTGAACCACTATCTATGAGGTAAATATCAATAAGTTAGATAGAAATGGACAGGCAGATATCTATCTATCTATCTATCTATCTATCTATCTATCTATCTATCTATCTATCTATCTCTCTCTCTCTCTCTACATATATATATATATATATATATATATATATATATATATATATATATATATAGATAGATAGATAGATAGATAGGTAGATAGATAGAAGTCTGATTGAATAAATTACAGACATTATGTCAGATAATTTTTAACAAAATCCCTTCATACTCACGAATAACCATCCGTGTATTGATATTAAAAGATAAGGGGAATGTGCTATAACTATTAAAATTTATTTTATTCTCATTTCCCAAGTACTTTCAATCTTCTTCCAAGATCATCTTCATGGGTGCAAGTAGTACAAAACTATATGTTGTTCAGAGGTACAAGTATACATACAAAGCTGCGCGTTCCTATCCATTACCGTAATTTTTCATTATACTTTTAAATGCAAAACGGCTGACAGTGTGCAGAGCGTTCATTAGAACGTGAAATAATTATACATTATGGAATTTTTCCTCTACGTTATAATGCCATGGTCATGCGCGCATTAAAGCGTGAAAAACTGTTCCTTTATAGGCATTTCAGAACATTGCTGTAGTATTCATAGTTAATTCTGTTCAGTGCCGGCTTTATTTTTTTAATATAAATTGCTTCTAAGGTCTGTAGCTTGAATTTATTATTTTCTTGTTTAGGATCGTTGTGTGGTCGATCAATAATTTTTTATATTGTGAATGTGGCCAGGAATATTGTTGTAGATGTCTCTTAATAGACGAATGGTCAGACATGTGTACTGTAAGACGCCTAGTTTGTCGTATATCCAACATATATATTTGTGGTCGGAGATACAATCTCCCAAGGGACATTTAAATTGGTATATAATGTGGGTTTTATGTAATACATTAGTTGGTGGGGAGAAGTTATTGCGAATGATTAAATTGGTTGTATAGTATTTTTTATAATATATAACTAAATTTATTTTTTATTAGAATCCATAGAGAATATGTTAGTATAAATAAAATTCTTTATGATGTTTTCATCCTGTTTGTAGTTTGTTGTTAGTATGCATCTGGTTATAATATAGTAGTTTGATATATTTAGTGTCCCTTGGGGAAGTATTATATTCTATTTGACGTGTGTCAGTTTTTTTTATATCGTCTCATTTGTTCATCTACAATGTGGAAGTCATTATTAATGAGAGTCTGCTTAATATCTTTTAGTTCAATGTAGAAAATCTTTTTTGTGGGGGAATTATTTTGTATTCGGTTAATTAAATTTTGTATGTGTGCTATATATCTCCTGAATAAGTTTGAAAGATTTATAAACATTTCTGACTATGATTTAACTGACAACCAAAAAGAACTACTCACCCTCGGACCTAACTGCCATATATGTAAAAAAATATAATGGACTACATAAAAAAAGTTTAGATTGAAACATTATGCCAAAATATAATTAAACTTCAGGAACAGCAGTTAATTACCACAGAGCCAGTAATCCATGATCTACTTAAGGCAGAATCTATAAAAGACAGACATGATAAAACGAAAAATTTATCTAAATTCCTAAATAAATCACTAAAGACTGCTACAAAAGAATTATGCAACCATCCTGAAATAGTAATTAAGAAAGCTGATTGTTGTTTAAACAAGTCTGACATCATACCAAAAATTGAGCAGTTACTTGATGGTCATACCAAATTTAGAAAACTTACTAATAATCCTACTACTCAGCTAAAAGTAAAATTTACAAATTAATCATAGCTACCAATACGGAAAAAAGACAATCAAAAACTTACCGAAATAATCGGGGACTATAAACCAGTATACAATTATGGTTCTATCAAAACGCACACAACTAACTTTCCACTCCGCGCTATTATATCCCAAGTTCTCACGCCTATCTACCAACTAAGTAAAACACTTATCCAATAAATTACACCATACATACCTAAGAAATATAGCATTAAATCAACCCTTGAACTTTTACAAATATTAAAAAATAAAAACCTAATAATGAAACCATAGCATCACTTGAAGCCAGTTAGAGAAACCATTGACATTATTATTAAAAATATATATAATAATTCATCTCTACTCTTATTAAATATTAAGCCTACAATATTAAGAAAATTACTTTTAATCTGTACCACTGAAGTCGTATTTTATGATCAAAGAAATAACGTATTTGTGAAACGTGATGGTGTTTAATTGTTCTGGGTTCAACCTTCATGGCCAACCTAGAAAATAATATATTTCCTACAACCAAGAAACCCTCCATCTATCTAAGATATGTAGATGATATACTTTTGAAAGACTAGTCAGAACAAAGTGTTAGTCTCAATATATTTGAACAATTTTGATGGGAACTAAGGAAACGAAAATGAAAACCAAACGATCTCCAAGAGCTTTCGGGTTACTGCCAAAAATAATATGGAAAAAAATCGCAATGAGAAAATCGGGCCTTCGCTCCATTCCATGGCACATCAAACTGATGCAAATATTCGAGTGAAAGGCAGGTGCTCACTCCATATTTTCCGATTTTGTACTTTCTTTCATAATAAAGATAACTTTTTGCAAAAACAACAAATTCCTTTTTGCTTTAACAAAAAATCCCCCCGCCCAAACGATCCGGTAGTTTTTCATGTCCTTTTGTCAGCATCATGATGTTTTAAATGCTCTATCATCCAACATCAAGCATTAACGAACAGGCAATAACCTGTTTTCGGGTCTTTAAATATCATGCATATATACAGGTCTACCAATCCCGCATGCTTCGAATATTGCTGTCCCATATGATTCGCTGCTCCTGCTGTATATTCAGAGATTCTTGATAAAATCAAAGAAGAATCAGCAATATTCTTGGACCTGACCTTGCATCTCGTTTGCAGACAGTTTCCCACCGCTGTAAATTTGCTTCCCTATGCCTTTTCTATAATTACTTTCATAGTAATTGTTCCGTCGAACTCTTCGCTATGGTACCTAGAATTTATTAATTTAAGCGCAGTAATAGATTGGCGGCAAGGTCTCATCAATTCACAGTTGAATTGACCAGATGTAAGTGTAAATTTTATACTGATAGTTTCTTTTCACGCACTTCTCGATTGTGGCACACTCCCCATACTTTCCAGCCTACTTTGATCTTCAAAAGTTTAAATGCAGTATGAATCGTTATGTACTTCTTGATTACTCTTGTGTTATTCTTTTTCTCTTTAATAATATTTATATTTTCTTATTCTAACCCCTTGTGTCTTAGTGGCTTTACTGTTTGCATGGGGTGAATTTGATTAAAAAATAAAAATTGCCCGGGTGGTCACACAGTTTGGCACACCAATGTATATTTATGAGAGGAATGTGAGTTTATGTGTGTAGACGGGAATATAATCTTTTATTTCGCTTCTCAAAATCTTTTTTGTATATATGAAAACAGCTTCGTATTGGATTTGATTTTTGATCGTGGAAGGCTTTTCAAATTAATAAAAGAGAAAACCAAAAATGCTATAATCTGAAAGTAGATATTACCATTAGTCAAAGAATTAGAAAATAATTCGTTTTGTTACCTTGTTGATTAAGTTTAACAAGCAATGTGTTTATCGACATTTTTCCCGTGTGTGTCGCATCTATTAATCTTTGAATCTCGACACACCTCGTTTTTTGTGTTCAGCAGAAAAAGAAATTGAAATGAAAACGAATCATCATTGGGAATGCAATTCATTCTAATTAGAGCAATTCACTAATCTCTTTTCAAGTTTAGGTTCTATAACTGAAACTTTAAAAATCTAAAATTTGAAATTCCATTCTTCTGCATTATAATTGCTGTTGTGGAAACACGTAGAAAAATATTTGATACATATAACAGTCGTATTCTGAGAGATCTGTCTGGTTTTATTCATTTCTTTCCACACGTTAGAAAACGGAGCGATCTCAAGAACAGCTACTAACATTTTTAGTTTGATAATTCATGAACTAAAAATGCTGCGTGCAGATGGTATTATATTTAAATAATTTGAGTTTCAATATGTACACCCTTGTGCAAATTAATTGAAACAAAACGAATAATTTCATTATTATTTACTTTTGTCGTATGTTTCCAATGAAACATGACCCAGTGCACATGTTAGTAGTTCACATGTCCATACCACGAAGTCATTCCTTGCAGATTGACCACAGATTCTCGATTAGATTTAAATAAAGAGAATTTCCTGGCCAGTCAAATGTACTTTGATTTACTCACTGGTAAGGCTTGCCGGTGTGTTCGTGCAACGTACAATTTTCGTGCGCTTCCTTTGAGTAACGTCCATCGCAGACAATGACCGCAGGACAACTAATCGACAGTCAAGACAATATTATCTGGGTGTGATAAAAATCTGATGCAGTGACGGATTACGCAATATTTATCACGGCCAAAGAAATTTCATCATACACTCCGAATGTAGATTCATATTACTGCAACGACTGCAAATGATGTAATATGAGGTAAAATAGACATTGATTACACACTGTCACTCCAGTGGGTCTAAAACTGGTCGTGTGGTGAAAGAAAGGAAAGCAAAGCGGTTGTTTAAATTAAGTTTCACAAGGGTGTAATTTCTTTTTAGTATTAGAAACCGTTGTATCATAGCGTGCATCTTTGGTCGTCGTGCTTATTTTATAGAAAACTATTTTAAATATTATGACGCTAAGTTAAAATTAAAGAAAAAAAAAACAGACCATTCGCCTAGATTAGAAGAACAAACGATTATTTAAGCTTAGAATTTGTAAAAATGGTGAAGAAATTTACTAGTCCTCTTATTGATTTTCTTTCAATATTTCATTTGAAAAGAAAATGGTATTTTTTTTCTATAGAAGAAATAATTATATTTATACCAGTTAAGTGTATTCATATACTCAGTGAGCTGGACATATTATTCCTCGCATAGAATCAATAACATCGGCATTTGATTAAAGTAAAAAAAAAAGAAAGAAAAAAACGGTTAGATCTGAAATTGTGACTCTGGTTGTCTTGGTGTAATCAACTATTTATATAGTTTTATATTCTTCCTTTTAGTTTTGTTGGTTAATCAGTATTCAATATTGATAATACATAAGGGATATGTTTCTTTTTAGTTTCCTGATATTAATAGTAACAATCTCCAAATGATGAATCAATCAATAAAACAAAGAATCAATAAAACACATACATACATACATACATACATACATATATATATATATATATATATATATATATATATATATATATATATATATATATATATATATATATATATACATATATATATATATTCCTTTCCAAGCTTCTATTATTCTATCACCAACTTCGTCTCTTAATATTAACTATTTTACAGCTTTGCCATTCAAAACATGCTATGTTATATTACTGTTAACGGCAAATAAAACAAGTGCTTGCGTTAAACACGATAACATGAGAGATGTCAAAATCTTAATTAATAAAATTCATAAGGAAGCATATTTGCCAACAGCGTGGAAATAGTGACCCAAACTTCAAAGACAATGCTAGTAAGTTGGATCCTTGCTAGGCGGGTCTTAATAGGGTTCGAGAGAATGGTTGACTTCTAATGGTTGACTTCTAATGGGTGAATATATGTTAGTTTTTAAATCATTTCACCTCAAGCAAGGCGGGAATGCAACTAGTACGCAGGAGTTTACAGGGAATGAAAGTATGAAGACAGATTAAGTATAGGCAAGTTTGAGGAAAAGACAAAAGATGAACGGGATTCAAGAAGATTGAAGACGGTGATTGACTTTGCATTTAAACTTTTGAAATTTTTAGTTAGTAGAGAAGAAAGTAAAGGAAAGATAGTTCCGCAGGCGGGATGTGCGTGAAAATAAATTGTTGGAGCAGAAGTGTCGGTTGCATTTAACTATTTCAACAGTAAAAACTGGTGGGACCTCGATGCCAATCTAGTAGCACGCTTAAATATCTGTATTCGTGCACGAGAAAAAAAAGAACCTCGTCAGATCAGTAGTCATGAAATTATTCATAGAAAAAGGGAGAAGCTCGTGTCGGTGAGAAAGTGTCTGCAGACAAGATGGCATGACAGGGTCGATTACATTACAGATCTTGCTTTGGATTTTGACAAGAAATTCAAGATGCACAGTAGGAGCACTGGAACATATATTGCAACAGTGTTCACTGATATTATCTAATAATTCAGCACTATTTTGTTTATTTGTAATGCAATTTTCCGTTTCCTCATTCCTTTCTTAGCTTTTCGAAGGAATTTTACACAATTCAAATGCATGTTTTGCGAAATACATTTTGAAGTTTTCTAAATGGTTTATCTAATTCGATGAATGTGAGACCTGTAACTTCAGGCATACTGAATTATTCTGTGCCATCATTTTAGGAGCGGAACATGAGTCTTTTTTATTCTCTGTTCTTGGTTTACGAAATATAATATCCCTATGTGTCCTGGGTAAGACGACAAACTACACCCGACAGCAATAAAAATCTTGTCGACATTAAATAACCCAATTGAGGCGGATATGCCGTTAAACAAACCAATCCAAAGCAATATCCCCATTAACTGAATAATTATTTAATTAACTCGTGACTTGAAAATCTCGTTCTCCTTGATGTTCAAAACCCAAAGACATAAATTGAAGTCTGAAATTTGCTGTAACAAATCTAAAAGTCAAAACTGAAGATAATGGGAGGCACTTAAACTAGCTCCTGTGGAGGACTCTTGGTTTGACCAAAATCACAATAGCTACAGAGAAGATGCGACAGAGATCAATAAACTACAGAAGAACTCAAAATTGATCGCTGCATTTAAGTATTGAATTAATGTTTAAGCTTACCTTTTAAAAGTTCAACGATAATTCTTCTGCTGCCACTTAATATAAAGACGGTTTTATGTACGTAGGTCCTTATTTTCCGTATAAACAATTATTTTTGTTTCATGACAGAAGAGGATACAATTTATAAGATAAAAATAATATAGCGTAAATGTGAGAAAATAGCTATACATACAACATTTGAAGAGTTAGGGAAATATAATGCTAAATAAGTAACACCTATATTATGGAATCTATATGAATGAATATGAATTTGGAGCTCAATACTCTGACGAATTCTGAGATTCAAAAAGCCCTATATTTACTGTATAGTAACTTACGCACTAAAAGCTCAATATCTGTATTATATATTATCGACTTCTAGGCAATATCAGTCTTCAGGTTTAACTAATTTGTAGACTGATTTCAAAAACGCTTAATTCATTAATTAACTGTCCTAAACTACTGTTTTTTATTCGAGTATTGATTTGATTTTCATATAAAAAATAGTTCTGTTTAGGAATATCGTCTTATATAGTTCAGAAAAGTGTTGACACCGCATTTCCAATTACTCTCCCACTGAGGTGACGTAACTTCCATGTGCTTTTTCTATAAATACCTTTTATGGCTATTGTTCTGATGAGCTCTCCTCTTTCGTACCCCTGACTTCATGAATTTAAGCGTAGTGTTAGATTGGCATTGTAATCAGAAGTTCTAGTCTAATAGTTTCTTCTCTAACCCATCTCTCATGTGGAAGATTTTTTCGGGTATCTTGCCTTCGTGATAAGGACGATCTTCAAACATTCCATTGCAGCATCAATTCTTATTTTCTGTCTTTTTAGTCCTCTTCTTTTAATGTCCTTTCTTCTCAATATTTTTATCACAGGCCTTCACTCTCAGTAATACCTTGCGTCTTAAAGACATTATCGACTCTTTTGGGATTAAATTATTTAAATAATAGCACGTCTCTCCTTAAATTTTTGCCACTAGTCTAAGATTAAACTGAATAAAACGACCCCAGAATGAGGAAATCATGTTTGTTTAGTTTTTTTTATCGTTTTCGCCCAAGTAAAGCAAAAATGTCACTGAAATACAGGTGGTTACAGACAGCTGGGAGCCGCGTCACCTCAGTGAGAAAGTAACTAGAGACGGGATGCCTGGTCCAATCGATGGTATTATACTTTTCTGGATTTTGTCAAAAATCTCCGGTAGATAGTAGGGACATTATACCAGTATGGCAACAGCATTCATAACACAGGCAAATGGTAGATATATAAAAGTGATCGATACAAGTTGCAATGAAGACTTTATATAACTCATTATTTGGCTGGAATTGTGAAAGTTATATTTATAGGATTTCTAAAAAAAACATTTCTTTCAAGCTAAGTTAAAAAGTAGTTTTGGATCTTGACTCAAACGTCCTTAACTATCCCGCAACATAGCTTCACTGTGCCTTTTCTATAAATACTTTCATGGAAGTTGTTCTGATGAACATTACTTTTTCGTACACTGTCATCATGAATTTCAGCGTAATACTAGGTTAAGAGTTAAGTCTCATTATGTTATTCTTGAATGTTTATGCATAAATTATATACTGATCGTTTCTCGCCCTCGCAAATTTTGCTTGTTGAACGCTCGTCTGACTTTTTGCTTTCCTGAAAACTACGATCTTCAAAAAGGTAAATGCGAGCTCCATCGCTATCTTCTGTCTTTCTGAATCTCGTCACTAACATTTTCTCAGTTTCTTTCAATCTCAGTATCCTCTTGAGTCTTAGGGGCTTTGTCGCCCTGCTTGAAGAAAATGATTTAAAAAAAGAGAGATGCAGTTCATTGCTGGGTGGACATCAGTGTATAATGAAGGAAACATATAAGGATAATGCATAAGAATGGGAAGAGATTTTTAATTAAATTCCTTTAGAGAGACATAAATGAAAGTTAGAACAGTGAATGTAGACTAAAAATATCTGAACATCCCATACTCATTTTCCTTATATGAAGTTATTACATATTTAAAGAAAACAGTTAACGGGTAGCGTAGATTGAAAAAGTTAAAGGAGATAATGTGAAGATAATGGTAAGGGTTAGCGAAGAATCTGAGATAATGGATTATATTAGCTGCCAACACAGGTGACACTTTTGCGTCAATTCGTAATTGTCATGGCGCGCATAAAATAATTTCTCAAAGACATTTTTGACGCGAGAAGGAAACATCATATGGTCTTTGTTAGCCGTTATTTCAGATATTTTAAACTCGCAGAAAACCAGTTGCTGCTTTTCGGAATTTGATTATTTTATGAATGACTTTTTTTCTTCGATTTTCATTAGACTCTCGATGACGCTGGCTGCATGAGATTCAAGAAATAATTTTGTAAAAATTGCGTTTAAAATAAAAGAGATGAACAGTTTCCCGCTAAATCTTTGTAGATGCGCTCAGTAAGTTTTGAGATTTTTGGTCCAATCATGTGAATAGTTTACTCCGAAGAGAGTCGAAGAGGAAAAAATAGAAAATTCTGGAAACGGTAAAGAAACTATCAGTTACGAACGAATCTCTACATTTTGCATTAAATATAAACGAAATAACGTCTGCAAAATTATCAATTTAATAAATCAAGAAAATCTTAGAATAGGAAAAATTCTGAGAAATTCATTTTTGCCAAAAAGAAGTTTGCAAAAGTGTGATAATGGAAATTTGGTTATGATATTTAATTTATTAAATAATTTCATACGTTAAAATATCTTCTTTTTTTTCATGTGTGTCTCGTGTCTCATTTGAATTAGTTTGCATATCAAGTTCTCTTCAATGAAAAGACGACATCATCAAAAGTTATGAATTTCATTGTAATTATATGCAGTTACTGTTGTTCTTCTTATTGTATTTAATCGCCTAAGGAAAAAGATGAAATCAAATGAAAATATTAAAACTCATTAATTCAAAATATTTAAAATTACAACCAGCAATATTCATGATAAAAAAAAATAATGAAAAGTAGAGCATTTTTCTGCGCACGCTTATTGGATAATTTACAACTACGTCACAAAAACAAACACAAATAAGGACGATTGAAACACTTGAAACTAAGAGAGATATAGGTCTGCTTCTAGAAATACCATAGAAAATCCGTCCTGGTTATGACGATAAACTAAATCCGCCTCCTGAGTAAAACTATAAACTACACCTGACACATATCCTTGTTGGCTGGGGCTTCATAATACGCCGACATCACCTCTACAGAAGAATAAGCCTTCCCCAAATGAACGGTACTTGTTAAGACGATAAACTACATCCAACAGCAAGGCCTCTGATCAGGAGGTTTTGAGGAGCATGGAACCACCTCTTAATTGCTGGTGTTCCCAGATCCATCCTGATCCGGGGTTTTAATTCCTGTTCGGGCCCCAACTATGGGCAAATTGTTAACCTCCAAACTAAGGTCAAAACACTATGAAAATGTAAAAATAGGTTTTAATACCAGCAATATATTTTAAAAAACATATTACTATAAAAATCTTGTCGATATTAAATAACCCAATGATGTTTATATGCTGTAAACCAAACTAAACCAAAACAACCAAAATGGACCAAACTGAAATGAAAATGTCAAAATAAATTTATCTACAAACCGTGTATCTGAAAAGAAGACATCAATGAAACCAGACTCTTGACAAAAACCCTATTTACAAAAGTATATGAGCGGAACCGAATCAACAAACTGTTTTCTTTTAAATAATATCTATTCTGTAGATACCAATCTATTGTAAAAATCTTTTCAGCATTAATAACACATTGAATTTGGTATGCCGTATGGCTTGGATCAGAAGGTTTTGAGGACCGTGGAACGATCTCTTAATTCCTGTTGTCACTGGGTCCACCATGACCTGGGGTGGTAGCACCTGTAAGGGTCCCAGCTATGGGCAAATAGTTAACCCCGCCAAAACGGGTCAAAACACGATGAGAGTAAAAAATAGGTTTTAATGCCAGCAATACATTTTTTGGAAAAACTTTACCAGCTGTTCATTTTTTGGAAAAATAATATATTGCCAGCGGTGCATTTTTGAGAGAAGGATATTACCAGCAATTCATTTTTGAAAAAGAGAAAATTACCAATAATGTATTTTTGAAAAAAATATTACGAGTTATAAACATCTTGTCGGTATTAAATAACCCACTGAGGTTGATATGCCGTAAAGAATATCAAACCAAACCATAGAAAATATTTATGACAAATGATGATTTGTTTAATTTGATTTTGTTTCTGCTTAACGGCCCTTCAACGACAATAGTTTTATTTAAGGGCAGCTAAATATTTTGATTCGTGGTTGTCTTGTGTAGAGCTTGATACCATATGTGGATCAGTGATAGTCTGGGGTACAGGTTAGTTAGTTAAATATTCTTTTTAATAAGTTATTTGATATGCTGGCTTCTAATAGAAGTTATTTTGTATTCAATTTCTGATATAAGTTAGTTATTAGATTTTGCATTGTTACTTTTACTACGGATTTTTATGAAGTCTGAAGGGTCCTTTTTACATTTTTTAAAGTTTTCAAAATATATTAAAGTTTTTTGTGCAGTTTTGTTGGGAGTTTTGTAATGTTATATTTTGTTTGGATTCACTTTAAAAAGTTAAGGGTATTGTTTGAGCTGAGATGAGAATATCTTTGACTGTTAGAGATTGTATGATGGGGGAGTTAAATCTTTAGTGGATGTGGGTGTCAGATGTGTATGTCATATTCGGAGTCTTGGAAAACTATTTCCTGTCATCTTCTTTTTCTGAAACCTGGGAGCCAGTCTCCAAAGTTGGTTGAATATCGTTTAGTATGTTAGTTTCCAGACCCACATTGCTTGCTGTTTTATTTTCATATGTATTTTTATTTTGCATTGTGTTTCTCAAGTCTGTAACGGGTATCTTTATTTTGGTTGTTATCAATGGTGAGGACGTCATTGCCTCCTATACCAATATGATTTGGAACTCTGGCTAAGATGACTGATTTTAGTCCATTAGTAATTTTGTATAGGTTTCTGGTATGTTTAAATTATACAAATAAGGATTTTGTTCAGTGGAACGGTTAGGGTGATGGGGATAATAGTCGTTTCCATACAGGGAAACGTCGTCATTAATTAAACAAGCAATTATCATTATTGTTGGTGGAACTTTATTCTTAAATCAAGTTTTTTTTTCAGAAATGCATACTTTTAAAATCCACTGTTATCATTATCTTATTGTTGGGAATATCCATTTTGTTCTTTTGCTTAATGTCTTGCGGAAAGTCAACATCCTCATAATATCATTGCTTTCCTTTCTAGTTACCTAGTTTTCTTTTATATATTATCAAATAATACGCTTTTTGTATTTTGGTAAAGTCTTTTTTTTTCTAACATTTTTACACCAGTCTATAAAATCGGATAACAGTTTAGCTTCTTTAAGACTTACAGGAGCCATTCGCTCCAAGCTATTTTAATAACTGATCTGAGAAAACTTTTGAATATAGACAATGGTACAGACATTTACGAATGAGTTGGACGCCAGGCATGACATCCATATGACAGTCTATATATGACGAGGCTATTTAAGAACATGACTTGAGTTTTCAGCTTAATATTTTGTTTTTGTAACATCTTACAGTGTCGGACAATAGTACACTCTGTTTAAAACAGAAAGCGACGCTGGCATCTTTGGAATGCATTCGGAAATAACGATTGGAGAATTTTAAACTTAAAAGTTACGTCAAATGAAATAGAAAAAGAGAAAAACACATGCGAGGAAATCGTTTGATACATTTAAAGAAACTAGTATATTTTTTGAGACACGATAACTCGCGTTGAAATCGTCACAATATTTAGTATTATTGAAATTATCGCTAAGATTTTTTTTTTTACTGAGATTTAAATTTGGTTCAATTTCGCAAACCAATCGATGGAATTTGAATAAGCTGATTTGCTTGAATAAATTAGATGATAAAAACTCTAATTCGCGGTTTAATAATTACTTTAACTTAATTTAATTTTATAGGACTTCATCGTAATAATATTTTTAAGAACATTTCTATTCTTCCTTTTTAACAACGAAGAATAAATTCTTAGGATTTCTTACACTTGTGCATGTAACATACAACTGGTCATGCGTAAATATTTCGTTCTGGAACGAAATTCCAACTTTTTGTAGCGTTTGGCTTTGTGATTCGTTTATAGTTATCGAAAACGCGATGCGAAATGGAGACTGGATTCTTCTATTCTTCTCTTAAAGAAAAGATATGAAAAAAAACAGTATTGCATTTTTTATTACATAAGTATTTATTATTTTAATCTTAAATTGTTTTTTAATAGCTGGAGTATTTTGTATGAAAAATTAATAAAACTTAAAATTTTTCTAACAAAATGAATGAAATTTATTGTACTAAGCTACGCCCCCTAGTAAAACCAATTGTATTTTGTACCCCTTACCTGTTTCGATAGGTCAATGTATGGCTATTTCAGAGGGTGTGATGGACTATCGGAGGTCAACGAATATGTAGATTCATGATGTAACTCCTAACACAAAGGAAAGGATGACATATACGAAGCTTTGAACGTTTGCTATCAGCCGGGACATGGGGAGAGAATGAACTAGTTATTTAGTCGATCTTATTTAGTGATATATCAATTTCTGTGGGGGATTGAATGTCAAAATTTAAATATTTTGTATGCAGCTTTCTACCTTCACCTACAGATATTTTATACTTTCAAGGTTAACGTAATGTATATATATATATATATATATATGTATATATATTTATATATATATATGGTATAAAATGACAATTGGAGAAAAACTTAGATTTTACCGACGAGTTTCGTCTTCCAACTTTTTAAAGTAAAAAATGAAATCGAAATATCTCTGTTGTTATAGTTACATTAAAAAAATACAAATTGAAAAAGACAGACGCTTCTGTCCAAGCCTTTTTTTCTGATTAATGTAAATTACTTTTATAGTAAGAGAAATTTTCTTTTGCCATGTCGGCAATACAGTTAAATTTCCAGATCAATTCTGTGGACAAGACAGATTGGTATAAAATGACAATTGGAAAAATCTGGGAATTTAACTATATATATATATATATATATATATATATATATATATATATATATATTAAAATGCATTGCTAGTAATTTCAAAAAATGTAATGCTGGTAATTTCAGTACAAGAATGTATTGTTATTTTTTTATAAAAATGTGCTGCTCATAATTTTACTATAAAAATTATTTTTTATACTTTTTAGTGATGTATTGATTGTTACTTTGCTATAAAATTATATTATTTGTAATGTTATCATAAAACTATTGTTGGTCATTCGATTATAAAAATGTATTGTTGATAATTTCACCATAAAAATCAATTGTTTGTAATTTATTATACAATGTACTATTGATTATGTTTAACAGGTGCTACCACCCTCCGGGTGAGGGTGGACATCGGAACAACAACTATGAAGAGGTGGTTCCACACTTTCAAACTTCCAATCTTCCGATCAGAGTTTATGTCGCTTATCGTCATGCCCAGGATGTGCGAGCAACTTAGTACGAGAGAGATTAATTGTACTGGCGTAAGATGGGGATTAGTTGATATATAAGAATAAGAATAATAAAAAAACAATCTTGAGAGGATGTTTTTTGCAATTCAGTATCTCAGAAGGGGCCATTACATGCTGAGGCAGAGAGAGCGTTAACGGAACAAAAGGATGCCTGTTGTCAGGTTATTACCAAATTGAGAAGTCATCAACTCTAGTAGGAAGAATCAAGTCCACTGATAGAGCACTTGCAGATTTGCATTCTCTCACTCACAAGGCCGGGTAAATGCTTTTGAACTCTCTCAAGTGTATAAAGTAAGGATATACGTAACATTGCTTTCTGTATTTGATATCCTGTGTATTTCTATGTTTGCTTCAAGTTCAATGTTTTGTTCATTTCCACGTTTCAAACCCTTACATCATTACTATCGTTATACAGTCATTATGCATATTATAATTTGCATTTGGAGGATGTTAACAAGGTTCTTCACATTGCGTTTTTCTCTTTATTAAACGTTTAATAGCTAAGTGTTATACATCGTTTTAAAACATTTTTTAGCCTTGCAAGAAGACCTGGAGATATATATTTTCGGTGGACATAATGTTATCGGGATATGCGGATTACACGGCTATTAGCAGATTCAGAAAGAAAACTGAAGTCTGAGAAAAGGCAGCATTGGAAAGCAAGAAGTAAAGACAATTTATTTTAAGAAGACAGAATACATGGTCAATAGCAAAAGGGGCAACCTTATGTGTAAGTTACGCGTTGGGGATGTCAAAATAAAAGAAGTATAAAAATATAATTATCTGGGTAGTGTAATTCGGACGATAATGGGTATTCGTGTGTATATGTGCGTGTGTGTGTGCGTGTGCGTGTGTGTGTGCGTGCGTGTGTGTGTGCGCGTGTGCGTGTGTGTGTGTGTGTGTGTGTGTGTGTGTGTGTGTGTGTGTGTGCATATGCATCTAGTGGTTATTTTTATTCATGTTTATATAAAATATTAAAATTTTTAACGTTAAATAAACAATCCTAATGTTGAAATTTTTTGCTAATGTCAGGAAAATCGTTAACCAATATAAAATTAAAATCTGAACATGTTTTGTTATAAAATGACCCACAAAGTGTTTGTATACCGTAGAAACAATCAATAAATCACTGCAGCAACATCGTAGACTTAAATAGATCGACAAAAACGGATATTCTATAACTTCTTTATTGTTACGGGCCAGACAAAATCTTTACAGCTTGCCCTTATAAGACCTGCATTCCACTATAATCAGCGAAATCCTTTTATTTTGGTGGTACATACTTATCTTTGCAATTTAAAATTGTTTTGCAGGCTCTGGGGCACTTCTCTTTATACATCAAATCAACTTAAAGAAACATTTTCAAGCTTGAAACTCGGAAGGTAGCTATTAATTTGACACTTCCAAATTCAGCATCATTCCTAAAAATGGCTTCCGTTTATTTGCATCTGCGCAGCACTAGCGAACTTTCAGTTCTAACTGCGCAGACAATCATATTTTCCATCATTTAGTCAAGAAAACACAGATTCCAAGAAGTATTTTTGTTACATATATCTGGCTAATAATTCTAGTTACAGTGTAATTGCTTTATTTGAAATGCAATTTGAAATTTAGGTGTAATGACCCCTTTTAGAAATGCAAAGTAAACTATTATTCGCACCATACGAAAGAGTCGAAATTTTCTGGACAATGCACAGCTAAATTTATTATTTAGTGGGAGTTCCGGAATAAGAAGGTTAGCTTGTGAAGCAAACGAATTCAATCAGCTAATGCACAAAGTTTCTTCCTCTGAGCGTGTAGGTTCTAGGTCGGGAGGTAGCAGTGAATGGTAAAGATAGAATGAAAGAGACGAGCGGGGAGACTGAGAGAAGGGAAGAAGAGAAGAGGAAAATGAGAGAAGGCTGTAGAAAAAGAAGAAGGAGACAGAGGGTTATTAGATGGCAAACAGAAATTATTGTAGCCTGCGAGCGGCATTGATGTTCTCTTCATTTTAACTGATTGGTATCTTATGGTATTCCTTGTTTTATTCTAACACGCATTTATTTTACGCGACCTTTTAGCCGCGTTTATCGTCTCACAGCAAGTCGTAACAAATTGCAAGAATAGATATTATTATAGCCAGATTTATTGGACAACGCAATTCTAGTTGACTGTGCGATTTATTGTGATATCATGATCGAAGCTGTTTCTTCTTTAATGTTCTATACAACTTCTATATAAAACATTTATACTTGAGTTCATTCTTACAGTAAAATAAATGAAAATTTTTAAGTAATGTTTCAGCAGTTTCTCCGCCACATTTTAAGGTAGATTTTGTTATCTACACAATTTACTGTTGCTTCAAAAATCATTAAAATTTAAAAAATCCAGAAAGCATTAAAATTAAAAATATCTAGTAATAGCGTATACGAACAGTACTGTTAAAATATGACGGCCGTATTTGAGTAACTTTACTTTGGCCATCATTTCTGCATGAGTAATCAACAAATTTTATCTACACAACTTTATTGACGCATGTCATAAGGAATTCTGACGTTAAATCATGCAAAGTAAAATATATGGAAGAAAACTATCTATAAACACTTCCTTTTATGAAACAGTGATTAAGACATTATAATATCATTTCAAGATGGCGGTTTACCTTATATGTATTTTGAGTTTTAAACAGTCCAAAGAATATATCCAAAGTATAGCCATTTTTTTTCACTTGATTTAATGATCAATTAATAATGAAGACGTAAGTATATTTCTGGTTTACTCTACACCCACCCCAAAAAAGGAAACAGAAAATAATATATCGTAAATTACGACGTACAAATCGAATTTTCAAGGCTAAAAATATCTTTCCAAAACAAGAGGTCGTCGAAAATGCCTAGTATAAAATGCAAACCCTAACCACTGAATTATAAATAATTGAGACAGCACTCCAAACAATTAATGTACACTATTTTCCGTACCTCCATCAGGCTGCCACAAATACATCCCACCAAAACCTGTGTTTTTACTGAACATATTTGGCATATTAATAGAGAAATTAATGTAAAATAATAAAACAGTAAGAAAAATTCAGTATTCTATTAACGCTATAACACATTTACTTAGTTTGTTTCCATCACTTATGCAAATGATGAATGAGTGATACTGCTTTTACAATAAGAAACGTAACATCAATAAACTACTTTTAATCTACGGTATATATTCCCTTATGGGCAAATACCATTCAAAAGTTTGATAAGCCATAAACAGTTATGAATTTATACACACAAACACCCCCCATATATATATATATATATATATATATATATATATATATATATATATATATATATATATATATAATAAAAAGGCTTAAACACTAATATTCCATGGTCATAATTTATTCCATTGGAATCGTAAATACGATCCAGTTCATCAGACCTACAAATTTTTATACACGTATATATATGTATGTATATATATATATATATATATGATTGCATATGTATGTGTATATTTATCACTAATATTTTATATATATATATATATATATATATATATATATATATATATATATATATATATATATATATATATATATATTTAGGCATAATTTACCTTTTAGCTATATTATCAAAAGGTAACGGAAAATTTGGTCATATTTGCTAAATTAAATTTTTTTGTCATACGAATAAAAATACAAAATGAAAATATTTAATTAATTTTGCAATAGTTTCTTTATCACATTTCTAAGCAATGTGTGTTTTTTGTTATCTACACAATTAACTGCTGACGTCTGCAAGAAAATAAGCCTGCTTCAGAAATCATTAAAATTATTGATATCCAGAAAACATTAAAATGAAAAATATTTAGTAATAGCTTATACGAACATTACTGTCAAAAGATGACGGCCATATTTAAATAACTTTGCAATTACATTGGCCATAAGTAATCTACAAATGCTATCTACACAGGTAAACACTACCGACGTATGTCATAAGGAATTCTGATGTTAAATCATTCAAAGTAAAATATATGGAAGAAATGCTGACTATAAACACTTTCTTTTATAAAACAGTGATTAAGACGCCATAATATAAATTCAAAATTAATTTACAAGTGATTTGAACTTTAAACAATAAAAAGAATATATCGAAAACGGAACCAGCTTTTTTCCTTGACTTAGTGCTCAGTTATTAAGGATGGATAGTTATTAAATAAACACACAATGGTTGACGACCATATCACTTTTTTAACACCTGTTCCCGTACAATCACCGAAGTTAAGCAACGTCGATCCTGGTCTGTATCTAGACTGTTAACCGCTTGCTAATACCAGATAGAAGCTTACTTTCTTTTTTTATTTTTCACCGTAGTCTCCCAGCACTGCTAAACACTTTTCCCATCTGTGCACAAGCTTCCGTATTCCCTCAGCGTAAAAATCTTTGGACTGATGTCTCTGCCAGTCGCTCACAACACTTTTGACTTCATCGTCACTTTTAAACTTCGTGCCTCTAGTGAACGCTTTCAAGGGACCAAACAGGTGAAAGTCTGAAGAGGCAAGGTCTGTGCTGTAAGGGGGATGAGGGAGCAGTTCCCAGCCCAGCTCGTTGATGGTCTGCGTTGTCATGATGCAAGATGACTCCTTCTGACTGATGACTCCTGCGTTCGTCCCAACAGATAAGCTCAAAGTCCTTGCAATGTCATCCACTATCACCCTTCTGTCAGACTGAATGAGGTCATTGACTGATTCGATCATCTCAGAAGACCTCACTTCTGTAGGCCTCCCAGGCCTGTCTTCATACTCAACACTGCTCCGTCCTTCTTTAAACAATTTAGCCCACTTGTAAGTATTTTTTTTGGCTGAAACATGTGGCACCATACACAGTTGACATTCTCCTATGAATCTCAGCTGGTTTGCACCCTTCAGCAACCAAAATCTTGATAACTGACCGCTGTTCAATCCTGGAGCATGCTTCTTGGTCGGCCATCTTTGTTAATCGCCAAAACTCTCAAAGTTTTTTTTAATCTGCAAAAGAAATTAAATCCATGTGAAAAAGAAGTAAAACAAAAAAAAAAATAAAAAAGAGTAAGATTCTATCTGTATTAGAAGTCCTTATACCGAAAAATTCTCCTTAGTTATTGAATGACCATCGTATATATATATATATATATATATATATATATATATATATATATATATATATGTATTATGATTTTATTATATAGACAAAAACAGTTTACTCACTACAAAGATGCAAGTTCGTTTCGGTGCATTTCAATTGCACCTCGATTGATGAGAACCAAAAATCGTTACCACACTGACCATCATGTAAAACCCAACCCATCCTTTACCAAACTGCTATCAACAAGCAGTATTGTTTCACTCCGTCACTTTTTGCTTTATGTATGTTTATTTTTTGTCAAAAAAATGGAAAAAAAGCATAATTGTTCATAACCATTTTTGATTCTCACCAGTTGAGGTGCAATTAAAATGCCCCGAAACGACGTTGCATCTTTGTAGTGAGTAAACTGTTTTTGTCTATATGATAAAATCATAATATATATAATATATTGCATCTTTGTAGTGAGTTAATTATTTTTGTCTATATGATAAAATTGTAATATATAATAATTACTCTACTATCAGTATCGAGCATTCGTTTGAAATAATGTTGAGAACGTTAGAATTTATATATTATAAATATAAAAACAAGGGCCGTACAGTGATAGAAATTAATATCGTCAAGTTTCTTTGCTCTGTCTAGGTAATCTAGATATTGATCATTTTACTGAGTAGGTAAGCGTTTACCTTTATGTATTTTTCTTTTTTTATTGCTGTCCTTGTTCGAGATTTTCTCTTGATTAAGGGTATTTAGGTATTTTCACAAGCTGACCATTAAATCCATTTAAGTTTTTCTTTTTCTTTAACATTAATACACACATACACACACACATACACATGCACATATATGTGTGTGTGTTTGTGTGTGTGTGTGTTTGTGTGTGTGTGCGTGTCAGTACATATATAAGTGTGTGTGTGTTTGTATGTGTGCATGTGTGTTTGTGTCTATCTGCGTATGTGTGTGTGGGGATGCACACTTTTGATTTTGGGCAGACATCAATATAGTAAGAATTTGAAAGCGATAAATGCATCAACACAATTTGAATGCACTGATTAGAATTCCCAAGTTTGAGATAAGTATAGAATTATCGTATCTTATTGCTAAAATCTACCTTACAACAAAAGCTAAAAAGCAGCCCTATCAGTCGCATTAAAGCTAGCTGCTCTGGAGGTCTCTTGATTAGGTCTCTATCAAAATAGGAAGGGAGGAGTAGATGCGATAGGCAACAAAAAACTACAGAACACAATATTGATCGTGGCATTTAAGAATTGTATTAATATTTAAGTTTACCATTTCTTGTGCAGGCGAAACTTATTTTATATTAAAGTGATTTAAAAACCGACCTATTAGGAGACATTTAAGCTATCTCCTGTGGAGATCTCTTGATTAGGTCTTCATCAAAATAGTTAGGGTATAGTTGATGCAATAGACAACAATAAACGACAGAATTCAAAATTGATTTCTGAAATTTAAGCATTAGATTAATATTTAAGTTAACCATTTCTTGTGCAGGTGAAACTTATTTTATATTAAATTTGTTTTAATGCTGACCAATAGGGAGACATTTAAGCTAGTTCCTGTGGAGGACACTTGATTGGGTCTTTATCTCAATAGGTATTGAGGCGTAGATGCAATAGACAACAATAAACTTCAGAAGAATTCAAAATTGATTGCTGCATGTAAGCATTACATTAATTGAATTTACCATTTGTTGTGCAGGTAAAACTTATTTTATATGAAATTGGATTAAAAGCTGACATATCGGGAGACATTTAAGCTAGCTCCCGTGGAGGACACTTGATTGGGTGTGCATCAAAATAGGTATGGAGTAGTAGATACAATAGACAACAATAGACTACAGATGAATTGAAAATTGATTACTGCATGTAAGCATTACATTCATATTTAAGTTTACCACTTATTGTGCAGGCGGAAAGTATTTTATATTAAATTGGTTTAAATGCTGACCCATCGGCAGACATTTAAGCTAGCTCCTGTGGAGGACTCTTGATTGTGTCTTCATCAAAATAGTTAGGGAGTAGTTGATGCAATAGACAACAATAAACTACAGAAGAAGTCAAAATTGATTGCTGCATTTAAGTATTGTATTAATATTTAAGCTTACCTTTTAAAAGTTCAATGATAATTCTTTTGGCGGCACTTAATTTAAAGTCAGTTTGATGTACGTAGGTCTTTACTTTCTGTACAAACAATTATTTTTATTTATTGGGTGACTTTTTGCTGTATTTTGCAATTAATTTCCACTATTTCCAAAGCTATTTCCCAGTTATAAAACTTGTTATCTTACAAAAAATAAAATAAAATCGTTTCCGAAAATTATTGCCGAAAACAATCACAATTTATGTCCAGATCCGGCTCGGAAATTTTTTTAATTTGCTCACGGTGCCGGTCTGATTCCAAACTGGTTTGGCATTTTAGGCTATGGCCTCTAGAAGTAAAGTTGAAAAATAACTGACATTCGCTTTAATTATATAGATGTCATTGTTGAAGCTTAAACAATTTCCTTTGTATAATTCAGTCCATTGATCAATTCAAGTTTTTAGCGTTAATTAAGTCAATTATATCCACTTAACCTCGAAAATTATTCAGCCATTCAAAATGTACCTTTTCCTTTGTACCATCATTGCTTTCTGCCACCGTTGACTTAAGGTAAGTGGGAATATATTAGCCGGTTTGTTTCAGAGCGTTTCACCACAAATAAAATAATGTACCGGCAGAATTGGAATTTTGAAAAGGATGGCAATATAAATTCTTACAGAATAATCGATTTTTCGAAGTCTATTGATAGATCTTCCATTTCTGCAAAAACTACTTGCAAAATACTTTTATAGTTAATTCCTGGCTAACACAAATAGAAAAAGAATATTTTCAACCACTGCAAGCACCCTTTTGACAACAAAAAGTACGCTTTTGAGGCCATGATATGTCTGATATGATTCCATGAAATAAAAAGAAAAACATATGACCAGAAACACGGATGTATTTCCAGATTAGTAGAAACAGATCGTGCGAACTAAATGTAGTACGGATTATTAACTCTATCCATTTGCGAGATCTTTGCGGCGATCGAATTATTGCTTATGTACAGGGGTTGGACAAAATAATTGAAACACTTGTTAAATTCAAAAAAAAATTATTTTATATGGAGTTGGTCCTCTTTTAGCCACACAGACAGCTTTAATACGTCTAGGAATGGAATGATACAGCTTCCTGACTTCATCAAGAGGAATTTTCTGCATTCCTCCATTAACACCTGCTCCGTTTCTTTAAGACACGACGGTGGAGGATAGCGGCTCCTAACTTGGTGCTCCAAAATGCAACACAAATGTTCAATAATATTGATATCGTGGGATTGAGGAGGCCACACCACGTGTTCTAGCTCACTTTCATGCTCTTCATGCTAATTCTTAAACACTCAAGCGGTATGTATTGGAGCATTATCCTTTTGGAAGATGCAGTTACGATCAGGGAATAAAGTCTGGGCCATTGGATGAACATGATCTCCTAAAATGTTCAGGTAATCTTTTCTGTTGATTCTACCATGCATGGCAGGTATTGGACCGAGACAATTCCATGATATGGCGGCCCAAACTATCTCTGATCCACCTCCATGCTTCACTGTTGGAAGAAGGCAGTCAGGGTTGTAAGCTTCTTTGTGCTGCCTCTGGAACATAATCTCGCCCTGAAGTTGGGAAAAGAGAAAAACTGGACTTATTTGAGAATATGACTTACTTCCATTGGTTCGCAGACCAGGCAACTTCTTTTGAATGTTGCGAGTGGAAAGTAGAGGTTTCCTTACGGTGGGTCTTCCATAATATGCAGCCTTATGGAGCTCACAGCGAACGGTTTTAGTAGAAACTGAACTATTCAGGTGATTACTCAACTCAGCAGTCACTTTCGCCGCACTTGTCAGATGATTTTTTGCCATATTGCGTTTCAATGCACGTCAGTCCCTATCAGTAAGTTTGCAAGACCGGCCCAAATTGCAACAGTTGCTAGAGGTTGTGCCCTGTTTATCGAATTTCATCATAGTTCTTGATATGGTAGCTCTTGAAAAATCAAACAGTTCAGCAACCTTAATGTTGTGGATTCCGGGAATGGAATCCTGCACAAATAAATAAACAACGACAGTAATTGAGATAGAAAAATAAGTGTATTGAACGTAAAAATACAGACTTGAAGTGAAGATTAATAGTCCAGGAATGCGGGTTAGTAGAAAGTATATGTACAAGTCTCTGTAAGGGAAGCCGTAATTATCTCTCTCTCTCTCTCTGGAATCTCGTATAACTCTCTGTGAACACCCTGTGTACTGTCTCCGTATCTCTCACGCTGACTCAACCTGACTCAGCGTATCTCAACCTGTAGGTATTCGCTCTGTCACTATAAGTATACTTTGGACGAGTCCATCTTGTGTAACAATGGGTCTGCCCCACAACACCCCCCTCCCTACCTTGGGGGGGTAATATTTTTTCGCTTATGCTCTATTATTAGTGGTTCCGTGAATTTTCTTTTTTGGCTTGTTCTTCTGATCTCCGTGGCTACTTGTGGTTTTTGGATTTCGAGGGCTTCGAAAATCGCTTCCATCGCGTCTTCATTTTCGGAAGGTGATGAGTTTGGTTCCTCTGCCCGTCTTTTCTGTATCTGATTTATGTGTCTCCCGTGAGTGAATTGTTCACCTTGGATCGTGTATAGAACATTTCCCAGTCTGTTTATTATCTTACCTGGTTAGCAATATGCCATATTATTCTAAACATCCCGAAATAGACCCGTTCGCCTGGTTTGAAGGATCTTTTAGGCACTATCGGTGTATGCCGGTTTTTATTTTTTCTGGGTAATAGTTTATCAAAAACAGACCGTATTTTGCGGGCAATCATCACTTCAGCTGGTGAAAGGCCAGATGGTGTGTTTCCGTTCGGGGTGATTATGTAGACTTGTCGGAACTGTTGTATGGCTCTTTCTGTTGGTACGTCATCTTCTTTTTTCAAGGATCTCTTAAGCGTATCCACAAACCTTTCGGCTTGCCTGTTAGATCGTGGATGGTATGGTGCTATTTTAATATGTTTGACTTGATAAGTCGCACAGAATTCTTGAAAATCGCTCGAGGTGAATTGGGTACCATTATCCGTTACAAGGCAATCTACAACGGCAAATCTTGCGAATAACTCGTGTAGACAATTAATAGTGTTTTCCTTCGTAGGGTTTTTGTCTCTGAAAACTTCTGGCCACTTGCTAAAGATATCTACCGTTATCAAGTAGTAATATCCATCTATGGGTTCTGCATAGTCCGCATGGATTCTAGACCAAGGTCTGTCCAACTTAGGCCATGTTTTTGTATAATATGTGGTGCCTTTGCTGCCGCAGCACAGCCTCTACATTTTTCTACCATTTGAGTAATGTCGTTATCCATATTAGGCCAGTACACGAAACTTCTCATTCACGCTTTCATACGATTCTTCCCTGGGTGTCCTAGATGAAAGTCCTTCAGAATTCGTCTTTGTAAAGATTTGGGTATGAACACTCTTTCATTATAAAGTAATACGTGATCACAAATTGAAAAACATTCCGCTAGATTTCTTTCTTTTTCTTCTATTTTTCTCTTTGTACTTTGTATGAATTCATCCATTTCAGCCTCTCTTCTGATTTCTAACAAGGCCACTGGTAATTCCCTTACTGTATTGTTTATAACTTTACTAATTTCGTCTTTGGCTCGCAAAGCCGGTATTACAGAGTGTTTCCAGAGGTTCGCATTTCGCATGTACCAATCTAGATAATCCATCCACATGACCAATTTTCTTTGACGAGAGGAATTCTAGTTTGAAATTATAATTCAATAATATAATTCCCCATCTCAGAAGTCTGTTGGCTGTGTAAATTGGTAGTCTTTTCTCGATCCTAATATAGTGAGAAGAGGTTTATCGTCAGTTTGAAGAGTAAACTCTCTTCCATATATGTATCTGTGGAAGCGAGTTATGGCAAATATTATGCCTAACGCTTCTTTCTCAATGTGCGAATAATTCCTCTCTGCTGGTAACAACGATCTAGATGCGTGAGCTATAGGTTTCCTTGTGCCATCCTGCATCTTTTGTAATATACAAGCTCCCACACCGTGTGAGCTTGCGTCACTAGCAATGATAATTTCCAGTTTGGGATCAAAATGCGTCAGTCCTAGATCAGATGGTTAATTTCTTTATGATCCCCTTAAAAGCTTTCTGACAATCTTCCGTCCAGTTTTATTTCATATCTTTTTTCAATAATTCATTGAGGGGTGAGGGGAGCCCTCAATTTGTGCGTGTTTTCAATGAATTCATCGGAATAGTTCGCGAGACCACGAAAGCTTTGCAACTCTGCGACATTTTTCGGCTCAGGCATATTTTTTATTGCAGACGCCCTATCTGGATCTGATTTTCTGCCACTTTCATTGATTATATGGGCTAGATACTTGATTTCTTTTAGAAAAAAATGACATTTTTCCTCCTTCACTTTAAAACCAAAATCCTGAATTCTTTTAAAAACTTCTTTAATGTGCGTTGCGTGTTCTTCTACATTATCGCTTTTGATTAAAATGTCGTCTAAGTAAGCAGTAGCAAAGTTCTGTCCCATGAGCACGGTATCCATAGTTTGTTGGAAGATTGCTACTTTTATCCCAAATGGGAGTCTGTTAAATTTGTAAAGTCCTTTCTGAGTATTGATACATAAAAGTTTTGTACTTTCTTCTACTGGAATCTGAAGATAAGCTTCACTTAAATCAATCTTAGAAAATACCTTACCACCCTTAAGCTTGGTAAATATTTCATCCGGGCTTGACAATGGGTAGTGATAATCCTTGATAGCCTTGTTTAACCCAATCGAGAAATCTGCGCAAACACAGGTTTCTCCGGATTTTCTCTTTACGTAGACAACTGGTGTCGCCCATTCACTGAATTCGATTTGTGAATGGATTCTTGTTTGTACCAATCTATCTAACTCCTTGTCATTTTTTTCTATGGTTGCGAAAGGCACGTTTCGCTTTTTCTTGAATACTGGCTGAACATTTTCCTTTAGTTCAATTTTAGCTGCAACCATATTACATCGTCCCAAACCGCTCGAGAATATTCGGGAAATTGACTGTGTAGTTCTTCTTTTAATTTTGTCGCTTCTGACGGCTCGCACTCTATTTCCTTACAAAATGATCTAATGTGTAAATCCCATACGTCAAATGTCTGCATCCATTCTGTGTCCACAAAATTTTCTGTGTCTTTCATTACAAATATCTTCAATTTTTTCGTTTTTCCATGGAATTTTACGTTTAGAATTACTTCTCCTTCAAAATTGATACGCCCCCCCCCTGTAACAGACTTGGCTATGTTCAGTGTATGCATCATGGTCGGTCTATTTAGCTTCCTCCATGTTTGTAAATTAATTATAGTTAGATCTGGTCCTGAGTCTAACTGTAATTTTACCTTCTTATTTAAGATCTCGAGTTCCACGTATTTTCTTGTGTTTAGTTTGTCTTCGTAGTACATTCTAGTAGTTCTTACCCTACTAGTGTGTTTTTATTTCTGCATTGAGATGCCTTATGTCACATTTTTCCACAAGCTAAACAGTTATTGTATTTAAATCGACAGTCTTTATTCCAGTGGAATTCACCACATCTGTAACAGGCAGATGGGGAGGGGCTTATATTTGCTTTGATCTCTGTCATTAATCGCCTTATACCTTGTAATTTTTTCTTTATCATAAAATTTTTGTTTTTCTTTCCGGGGCGGGGACGTAACTTTTTGTTCAAGTTACGTATGTGTGCTACTCCCAATTCCTCGATATCCCTAGAGACTTTTTTTATGCTCAAGCATTTTTGGCAGTCTTCTGATAATTTTTGTAGCGTTAATTCAGGCTTGTTTTGAAGCTTCGTAAGCATTCTTTTTCGCATTTCACTGTACTTGGCTGAGACTAATCCCTGTACGAAAATAATACACTTAAAATTGTCCGGAGTCAATAAAGCAGATAAATAAACGTATTTACAATAGATATAAAATGCAATTACGAAATTTTAGTTAAAGTTCTTAATATAATAAGTCTTTGAAATATAGGAGTGTATTTGAAACTGTTCCAATTATTTTGTCCTACCTATCTATCTATCTATCTATCTATCTATCTATCTATCTATCTATCTATCTATCTATCTATCTATCTTACAATCTTTCTTTCTACCTAGTGATAGATAGATAGATAGAAAATAATCAATGCCAAATGATGACTGTTAGAGATAATCAACCTACGTGGCACTCCCCTTAATCCAAGCTATCTCTATATACACCTTGCAAAGATTAGGTCTCATATCTTAATTAGTTATAGTCCCGAAAATGAGTTTATATTCAGATTATTTCTTTTTATGTTACTTATTGTGCGTGCGTGTGTTGCATTGACTAGCGTTTCCCGGTGAGGCATCAGTGGCTGAAAATCGAATGCCAGTCGAGTCGGTGGATTTCCTTTTGTACAAACTCTTAGGAAATATCTGAATGCATCTCTCATCATCTATGAGTTAAACAGTAGGGCAGACTGGATTCTTCAGCTATGACTGGTCGGAAACCAGCCTAGGGAAAGCTAAACTTCCAAAATGGAACAAGCTTACATGCGGACATGTGGTCGTTCTAAGTGAGAGAAATCACCGAGCAAAGCAACACATCCTCAGAGTAGAGCAGGTTGTCCTTATCATTATACCATTATTATTATATTATAGTTCAATGATTTTTATTTCATATATATGTTTTATTTACTTTCACTGATTCTAATATTCTATCTGTGAAAATAAATATTTTCGTATTTATGCTATGTGTTATAATCCACTTTGACCAAATGTGCATGGGAAGTAATGAAAAAACTTAAAAACTTACTCCTCTTTGCCAAGACATGTATTAAATAAAGACTGCTACCTAAATGTACAACTATATCTATGACTATATTTATCTACAGTATATCCAAGAATGTTCAATGGAATTAGCAGGGCCAAATGTATAACTAATATGTATATATATATATACATATATATATATATATATATATATATATGTATATATATGTGTGTGTGTGTGTATGTGTGCGTGTATGTGTGTGTGATAAAAATATAGTTTGAAAGTATGCTATAGTTATGGCTAAGAAGAGATTGAGCTTCTGTAAATGTGAAATTGGACTCCAAACCATAATAATCGGTTTCATGTTTGAACGTAATATTCGCGTCATGCAGATTACCTTCAAGCATGAACACTGAGTGCCAGTAAAGACTGAGTGGCGACTGCCTGTTTAATACTTGTAAGCAATCTTCGTTCTTCAGCCACAAACAAATATCTCCACTTTTATATTCACCATGACGCAATTCACACCGCCAGAAATCTGGAAACAGTATTCTGTACTGCTTGGCATTCAAGCCGGAAACTCCAATACGAAACTTTCAGATGAATCATAAAGAGCTGGCTGAGTTTAAAGGGGTTTACGAAGGTACGAAAGCTCAGAAAACTCACTCTGATTGTTCTGATAAGAAAAGAACTGATTTGTTGTTGAGGGCCTCATACTAAACACAGAGGCCTACACCCAGTGCTTTGTAGAGGTGGTACCGACTTGGATCATGAGGGTGGCTGGTGGAAGACCACGTGTCTGACAATAGGACTCTGAACCATGCCACATAAGTAAGAGAACCTAGTCATGGCTGTCAGAGAATTTCTGCGACCACACTCCTCCTTACACCTGGCACACCTAACTCCCCAGACTGAAATCCCCTTGATTATTAAGTGTAGAGCAAGAGATCGAAAAAACTCCTTGGAACATCAAAGATGAACTGAAGGCAAAGATTATGGGAGCATTCACCAGCTTAAACAAGGAGACTGCTCAAAAGAGTCGCAGGAGATTCCGAAGTCGTTTGGAAGCCGTGGTTGAAGCCAATGGCGATTTTATTTAACGCATTTACTCTTTAATATTTCAAGATACTCTTGTGTAATTTTGGTAAAATATCTGTTAAAATGAGACATCAATGTTATTTTCAATTTTGCGTAATTTAGACGACAATTTATCCATTTCATCTTATGCACACACACACACACATACACACACATATATTTATGTGTGTGTGTGTGTGTGTGTGTGTGTGTGTGTTTCGGTAAAGACGATTAAGAATTTTATTTATTTTTTCTTGTGTTTGTACAAGTGTTTTCTTTTCTGGACGGAAAGTGTATAAAACTGTCCAAATATTCTGCATTTTCGATCGCTTTCGGCAATACTCTTAACCATGATCAAGGATGATTTTATTTTTACTTTTAAATAGATGTATGTGTTGTATTATGTTCGTATCTAGAGTTATAAAGATGTTTTATTTTCCAAAAACGGTCAGCAAATTGTGGCCATCTTCATTATTATTATTAGTGCCTCGATTATTTTAAATCATTTTTTTACATGTGGATGAGGTTATTTTGCTTGTATTTTCATTAATATGTTTCGGATGGAGTTTGGTAGGTTTGTGCATGTGTTTAAATGAGTTCTAATGGAACTGTGGTCGGATTAGTGTAACGTAAGTCGTCTGGATAGGCATGTTATTTTGGTTTGATCTGAAGCACAGCTCCTTAAAGGCCATTTGAAATCGTAAATAATTTGGTTATTTGTAGTTTTGATTTGCAAGTGTGTTGTTATTTTTGATAAGGTTATCTGTATAGAAATTTTGCATCACACACACAGACACACACGAACACACACACATACACACACGCACACACGCACACGCACATATATATATATAAGGCCAAGAAAAATGCAAAATCAAACACTTTTCTTCACTATATAAGACAATATTTTTAACAGAACTATTTTTGATATGAAAATCAAAACAATCTTCTAATAAAAGAACGGTAATGAAGGACAGTTAATTCATGAAATAAACTTTAAAATCAATATGCAAGACGAGTCTTGCCTAGAAGAAGATAATATACAATACAGAAATAGAGTATTATGCGTGTAAATTACTGTAAAGTATAAATGTGACTTTTTAATATCAGAATTCGTGGGAGAATTGAGCTCCTATTTCGCATTTATTCATATAGATTCCATAATATAGGTTTTACTTAATTAGCTATTATTTCTCTAACTCTTCAAATGTTGAATGTATAACTAATTCTAATTTCTATTTTCCCATCTTTACACTATATTAATTTTATCTTATAAATTCTCCCCTGTTCTGTCACCCATGAAATAAAAATAATTGTTTGTACGGAAAGTAAGGATCTACGTACATCAAATCGTCTTTACATTGAATTATCGTTGAACTTTTAAAATGTAAGCTAAAACATTAATTCAGTACTTAAATGGACCAATCAATTTTGAGTTATTCTGTAGTTTATTGATGCCTATCACATCAACTCCTCCGTAGCTATTGTGATGATGGCCAGACTAAGACTCCTCCACAAGAGCTAGCTGTAATGTCGTCCGATAGTTTATAATAATACGTGCACTGCAATTTTGGATACAAAAGGAAAATAAGAGTTAACCCCCTTGAATCATGAAAGCTACAATAATGGCTAGCATAATAAATTAATATATATATTTTTTAACCTCGCATAATCTGGCAAGCCTGAATGTGAAATCAACGAAAATTGTTCTATGCGTTAAAATTTTCTAAGGCTTTCGAAGGAGCTATGAATCATTGAAATCGGACCGGTGGGAGCGGAAGAGTCGCTTGGACGCGCACACGCGCAGACACATACACTGTACTTTATATATATATATATATATATATATATATATATATATATATATATATATATATATATATATATATGTATTAGTAAAGAAAATGTTCCCTGTCAGAGAAAACATTTCTTGAATACGCAGCTGATATATGTAATGCTGTTCAATAAATAAAGATGGGGTGGCTATGTTAAATACGAAGTGTTGACTATTATTGGCCAAGATAATAACGTAGTAAAATCTATCTATCTATCTATCTATCTATCTATCTATCTATATATATATATATATATACATACATACATATATATATATATATATATATATATATGTATGTATGTGTGCGTGCGTGCGTGCGTGCGTGCGTGCGTGTAGGTATGTAGAAAAATAAGAAAGAACACGTTAGGTAAATAATCCGGAGTTCTTTAGTATTTTTGGTCTTATTTTTAAAAAATAAACAGTACTCCATGCAGAAGTAGAGCTTAAATTATAATTATTTTTAATTATTTTTTAAATTATAAGGAGTCATATTTTTTTTAAATAATTATAATATATATATATATATATATATATATATATATATATATATATATATATATATATATATATATATATATATATATATAAAAAGTTGTAGCCTCTGTCTGTCTATTTGTTTGTTAGCGAACTCAAACTAAGTTTTTGGAGATAGTCCCCTCTAACCATATGTATTCTGAAACTGCATCACTCAGAGTACTTTGAGTGGTATATTTAATTTCGAACAAAGTGCCTGCCAGGGGGATACAACCTCCCCGAGTTCTTTTTCCTTTTGATATAAATTAAATTTAAATTTGAACAATGGAATGACTCCTATCCAAAATATAGAAGGAGAAAGCCAGAAGATGGAGGTCACATCGACAAGATCATTAACATTCATCATTTGTCTGCACAAATTATAACAATGATTTAAAATCAATGATTATTTATTTCACAATAAAAAAGTATGGCACGCAGCAATGCGTGAGTAATTTGCATAGTTATATATATATATATATCACTATATAGTCAAAATGTTTGATGATGTCTCTGCATAGTTGCTTCTCGACCTCACCAATATGACTTATTATCTCATCCTTCAGCTTTTGTTGTTGACATAGACCTTACTTTTGAGATGATCCCAAAGATATCTAAAGGCGTCATGTCGCACGATCGTGGTGACAATTGACTACACTGTTTCGAGAGATGATGCAACCTGGGAACTTCTCATTGCATTTCTGTTTGAACGTCCATATTGGTAATAGGCTTTGATAACTTTCACATGTTGTTTGTTAATCATTCCATGGTTGAAATTGCCAAAAACTTAAGTAGTTAAATCTGAAAGAAAAATTATTAGCCGCTTAAACTTAATTCACATTTAAAATCGGTCTAAGTTATATATTGGAATACATACATATATATATATAATATAACAAGATAATTTTAGTGTCTTGTCTGCTCCCTTCTGCTGAAAAGGTGCGAATTGACCCCAGCAAGCACATTTTTATGCAGGATAATGCTCCCTGTCACAAATCAAAATTGATGAAGGAATACTTTGATGAGAAGCAGGTGAGTGTTATGACATGGCCGCCCCAATCTCCTGACCTCAACCCCATAGAAAACCTATGGAGCATTACAAAGTACAGGCTCTCGAGAAAGCAGTTGAGCAACAAAGAGGATTTGATCGTGAATTTCATGTCCAAATGGAATTCAATGCTTGGAGATGAGATTTGCCAGAACCTAATCAAGTCAATGCCAAAAAGGGTTGAAAAGGTTATTCAAAATAAAGGAGGACCCATAGATTATTAAATATTTCGAACTATATTACCTATTATAAATGAAATATACCTCTATTATTTATTTAAAGCTGTTCGGTTATGTTTCTATTGATTACTAGTTGCAGGAAATAAGTAAGTCATTTTTTTTTGCACAGAGTTTTTCCCTAAATCTCATTTATATCCAAAATTATAATTATCAATACAATACCTTAGGGTGAGTAAACTTTTTACTAGGTGGTCGGGAAGGGGTCTTTATATTAGTAAGATTAAAAATTAGTTTGACCCCAAAAACAATAGGCACAAGACTTTCTTTTCCTCGCCGCAACCTTGGCTCCTTTGTTTGCAATCTGGTCCTCTGGTGGTGGAGATTTCTTTTTACGAGCCATACTGCTGCCGTATGCGATAGGCAACAATAAACTACAGAAAAACTCAAAATTGATCGCCGCATTTATGTATTGCCGTAATATTTAAGCTTGCCTTTTAAAGGTTTAGTGATAACTCTTCTGCTGCCACTTAATTTAAAGAAAATGTGATGTATGTAGGTCCTTACTTTCCGTACAGAAAATTATTTTTATTTTATGGGTGACTTTCGGTGAATTTTGCAATTAATTTCAATCATTTCCAAATTTATTTCCAAGTTATAAAAAATTCGTCGCAAAAAATCACGTAAAAAAACGCCGAAGAAAATCACAGTAATGAAAACCTGAGAACCCAAAATTGCAGGATAGCAGGATCCGACCTGTAATGTTTTTAATTTGCTCATGGAGTCGGCCTAATTCCAAAATGGTATAACATAGTAAAGTTGAAAAAAGTATGACACACTGACATTCGTATTTATTTATATAGATTGTGAACTGGCGATATTAGAATCACAAAAACAAGAAAACTCAAACAAAAAAACAATGATTGTACGAAATAAGAGAAAACAAAACATTACTTGAGAACATTCAATAGCAGGAGCAGCTAAAATTCTTAGTACATGTATTTGACCTTCCCTACTACTTCAAATTCGAGGTTAGTAAGAAAATCTCCATTAATACTGGAAAGAGTGCTAACAGCTACTGGACTTGAGACAACTATTTTTCTGAAATTCTTTTTTCAATAGAATGATTTTACAAATTTCCACTGACAATAATACAAGCTGCTCAATGAATTCAAAATCTTTCCTTATGGGGAAAAGGAAAATATTACCATTTCCCGAAGATGAAGCGGACTGAACCTGCGTTCATCATTAGATATACTATTTCTCCATCTTCAACCTAATCACCAGAAGTGGGTATGGAGGGCTTTATAGTTTTAGACAAAACATTCTACATTGTAAGATTGATCTAGTTTAATACTTGTTTTATATTATTGGATACCTTATCAATCAACTATCATAATTTTGATAAGAAGTAAATTTGTTTTCTTTTCGTACCAGTTTTATTTTACTATCTGAAGTAAAACTTGTTTTATAATATTGGATACCTTACTTATCAATCGACTATCATACATTTGATGCGAAATAAATTTACTTTTATTTTGATTCATTGTCTTATTATTTCATCTGGTATACAATTTGTTTTATAGAGTTTCCAGGACCTTACTTATGTACCTTCGCAGTTTTGAATGGAAAGTAATTGATTTATTTTTTAGACTAATTTCATTATTCTATCTGTTCTAAAAGTTGAGTTAAAGATTGTTATATTGAAAGAAAATGAGTAACTACAGACACCAAGGCTGCAGGTGTATAAATAGCTGTGTCAGGCTACTGACTGAAGTGATTATTGAGTGACAATTGAGTAGAACTATCCAGTCGAATTAGTGTGAATTACTGAGTTGATGTTTTGGGGTGTAATTTAGGATTTAGCAGACGTTAAGCCAAGCCGCGCTACTAACAAGATATTCATTGAAATGGTTAATTATCTTTGGTTGACTTTTACTTCTTTGTTCTTGCTTAGTATTTAATTGCCGTTGTAATTAAATACTGTTTTATTTGAACATTAAAGTCTTCAGTTATACTTAATCATTAACGGCCACTGTACGTCACAAAACTTATCAATAAATGTCTGCAACTTTCAAAAGAAATAATTTATTTCTTTTTTTAAATACAATTTTAAAACCTGTATTTTAGGTTTGGAGATCTGACTTTACAATCACTCTTCGATATTCTAAACACAAATAAATTTATTTTACTTTGGCAGTAGTTTCATTATTCGCTCTAGTGTAACATTTATTTTATCAGATTACAGACTTTATCAATCAACACTTGCAATTTTGGAGAGAAATAAATTAATTTCATTATCAAAGAAGTTTCATTATCACATCAGATCGATTGAAGACTTTACTTATCAATCAACCCTTGTAATCTTCAATACAAATAAACTTAAGCCATTTTGATAGAAATGTCATTGTTCTATCTGGTATAAAACTTGTTTTTGTAGGATTGTATACATTATCAATCAACGTTTGCAATTTTGGATAGAAATAAATTTAATCATTTTGACAGTAGTTTCGTCATTCTGTCTAGCCTAAAAATGTTTTGCATGATTTGAAATCAGCCTTATCAATCAAACTTGATTAGGTTAACAGAAGTTTTCTTTCTTGATCAATTTGCGTATTTTATTTTTATTGGCAACCCTATTTTGTGTTCCCATTAAGCACAAAAATCGAGACATTAAATATTGATCAGTCGGGATAATTATGCTTTTAAGATTGGCGGAATATAATCTTTCTTTCTTTTTTCCATATGACTTAATATGCAAACATCTGCCTTGTTATTCATTTGCTTTAGTAAAGGCCGCATTCAATGGACATCAAAATCTATATTTAGTAATAAACTACTGACTTTAATAAATACGTATATAAACTAATACAGTTATAAGTTAAACTAATAGGATAGACTCAGCCACTGTAGAAGAATTTCGACTCTAAATTCAAAGCCATGGAAAAGGGAGCGGGAAACCAGTCCACTATATTTTCCAAGGTACCCTAGCAATTCGCAGATAATACATAAATATGTGGAGATGATGCAGTGTTTATGTATATATATATATATATATATATATATATATATATATATATATGTATAAACACTGCATATATATATATATATATATATATATATATATATATGTATAAACACTGCATATATATATATATATATATATATATATATATATGTATAAACACTGCATATATATATATATATATATATATCAGTTATGTGGTGCAGGTTCAATTTATATTACGCGAATCATTCATACGAAAGGCAGATAATGAAGTTAATGATATCGCAAGAATCACTCGCAAACAATTTTTAATAATAAAATACATTAACCTCGAATCCGTTAAAGAATGGTATGATCCTTGTTTATAAATTCCGGTTTTATAAGGTCTTTTTTTTTACTACGAGCTTTCAATTGTTTCATACAATCATCCTCAGGTAGAGAAATAAGTAATTTTTTACATCCAGGTAATAACAGAACATCGAAAGATAAAGTGTAATCCGAAAGAAGTGTTTTTAGAAATGTGATATTGTTAACTGTATGAATACTTTTGGAGCGTGCAGTCACGACGCTGAGGGTGAATTTTTTAAAATTTTAAAATTGTGCGTTCTTGTACTAATATAGTAGTATAAGAATTCTTTTGTAGAAGTAGGTTTTTTTAGTAAAGGTGGCATGAACTAAATTGTTCAATAAATAGATTAATGTCACAGTTATTATCAGGAATTCTTATATATATATAATTATTTTTTTAAAAATATGATTCCATCGCTACATAGGAATTGCCATGTTTCAAAAACAGAAGTTAAAATTCCAATTCATTTACAGAAATTAAATGAAATTAAAGTACCTAATTTTGGAATAACTAATGTAGCGATGGAATCATTTTTTTTTAAATAATTATAATTTAGGCTCTACTTTTTTATTGAGCACTGTTTTTTTTTGTTTTTTTTTTATAAAATAAAAATACTAAAGAACTTCGGATTATTAACCTAACGGTTCTTTCCTATTTTTTAATATATTTGCACGCACGCACCCCCTCCCACATATATATATATATATATATATATATATATATATATATATATATATATATATATATATATATATATATATATATATATATATATATATACCGGGTGTAACAGCAAAATTGTCCAAACCGCATAAAAGCAAAACTGTCCATACGTCAGATTAAGCTTTCAACTGTTGCATCTTAGATATGCCTCACTGTATTTCCAACTGAGCAATGCTGAGATGAAAAACATCATTCTGGCTTTCAATGATGGTACCAACATTGATATTCTGGCTCCCATCTTTAAAGTGCATTCAAGAACCATCAAGAGATCGATGAATAATTTACAAAAAGCAAAAAAAGTAGAGAGGAAAACTGAATCAGTCGGTCACAACAGGAAGAGGGATCATCATTTCAATTTTGATTTAAAAAGATCAATTAGAAAAGATCCAACTGTGACTTGAAAATGAAATCGTACGTGAAACCTGTGAGACACCTTGTTACTGATAAAAGGTTAGAAACACGATCTTCATCTTGAATAAGTTGGAAAATGATCCTGGAATAATATATATAGATTTGGACTTTTTTCAATCCTTCCTATTCTTAGCTATGCATAATTAATAATGAACATGTCATTTTCGTTTATGATCGATTTCATCAGCTTGGAGAGTAATTATACATTCTTAGTGTTCAAAGCAGAATATAGTAGTGTTATATAAAAACTCGCAAAATTCCAGTAAGTTATCTTTAATCATTTCTAAGATAAATCTACTTTCCCCAAAAATTTTGTAGTTTAATAACAGGAAATTCTCACTCAAAGTATCTCAAATATTAATATAATATGTAAAAACTACACACACACACACACACACACACACACACACACACACACACACACACACACACACACATATATATATATATATATATATATATATATATATATATATATATATATATATATATATTACTACAAGTAAATTTGATTGAGTTTAACTTCAGCATCCCAACTCCAAAGATTCACAGACGTAAATTCCTGCAAACACACCATCCACTAGTTAGGTGATATAATTAATTGTTTATACGTCTCAATTTTTCTTTTCATAATTTGTTTCTTTCCGCAATTTTTGTCCATAGTGTATACGTGTGTCTGAGATCACGCGCATGCGCCCATGCGTCCATGCGACAGTCTGCGCATAGGTTTGCATGTGCAGAATGTCGTGGTTATTTATTTTTCGCCGTTTTTTCACTCCTTATTTTTGTACGTTTTCCCACTTTTTCTATTATTCCATTTTTCGTTCCGTTGCAGCAATTTTGACATTGGGTTTTCCACCAGACATATAACGTTGTAATACACACACACACACACACACACACACACACACACACACACACACACACACACACACATATATATATATATATATATATATATATATATATATATATATATATATATATGTTCGCCGTTGGCTTGTATTCAATATTTTGTTCTTTGCCGATCCTTCCTGTATCATGACGGTGTTGATGATTAAATTCAACACCAACGTGCAGGTTCAGGACAAGTAGAGTCCTGTTCCCTAGAATATGTTCCCATTATTCATTCCCTATTACCGTTTGGATTTGCAATAGCTGGTTGGATGTGAATGAACATCAGAGTAGAAGAAAGTACCGATGGTGTGATTTGCTTAAGGTGGACATCAACTTATCATCAAGTGACAAACACACATGATTTCATGACCTTCCTCTGCGACACATGGAACGGGCCTTGTTGTAGAGAGTTTTCAAACTAAAACGAACTGCTATTGATTGTTGCAAATTCTAGTCGCTCTTCTGTAGCATGTCCGTCATGTGTAGCCCTCCTCATCCACTGGTTCAATGGCTGAGATCCTAGGATATATATATATATATATATATATATATATATATATATATATATATATATGACAAAATAAAGAACAAATATCAAATGTATATAACTCTAATAGGTTTGTTTTATCTCAATCTCTGATGAAGATTTAATAAAAGCGAAACATGTTAGATTGATATAAGTTTTCCCATTTGTTCATAATTTTATCATCTTGTCGGATTCCGTTCAATACTGATCTGCATTTGAATTTTAACTTTATACATATATATATATATATATATATATATATATATATATATATATATATATATATATATATATATATATATATTATAAATTAACTGATTTAAAATATGTTTTTTCGCCACACAGTAATAACCATGTTTCAAAAATTGAAGCTAAAAGCTTCGAATTTAATTTGTAATTAAATTAAAAATATTAATTCCATTTCATCCTCAAGCAAATTTTGGAGCAACGTATTTTGCTATGTTATAAAGGCACAGAAAAAATTCATACTTCACTGTTTCCAAGTTTTCAGAGAAATCCAGTCATTCAGACAAGGGGTGGTAGCGTGTTCATTTTTATTAACTTTTGTTTTATCAGTTATTAGTTACGTTCGAAAAAGGGGTTATGTTCAGGTAGCGTAGGAATGTATTTTTCAACGAATTCTGACATGCATTAAATGCATGTCGTCTGGGTTTTTTTTTAATTCTATTGTTAACGGCAAAAAATTCTTACGGCATTTTTTCCTATTTGTATACTTAAACATTTGGGGGGGGATGTTTAGGTTAGAATACGTTTTATTTAACTACAATTTTAAATTATTTTCACTTTTAATTTTTAATAGACTATATTTCTTTTTTAAAACAATTAAATGTACTAGAATTACTTACAGTATATAAAATTATCTTTTCATATCAAGTTTAAGTATGTATATTACCAGGTCACATTTTTTAAAAAATTTATTTTTAAATATTATTTAAGGTAAATTTTTGACAATGACAGCAAAAAATAGTTAATTCATTTCTCTGATTCAGTAAACTTTTATTATTTATAAACTTATTAATATATAGTTTCTCATGTATGTACAAAGGACATGGATCATTTAATGACCTACATATTCTAGCTTTTCCTATTAATTTCATTTTACTGTAGGTGTTATATTGGATTCCTTTAAGTGTTAGAAGTACTTTGTGAGAGATGTTTAGGTTAGAATACGTTTTATTTAACTACAATTTTAAAAGATGTTTAGGTTAGATATCGTTTTATTTAACTACAAATTTAAAATATTTTCACTCTTAATTTTAATAGACTATATTTCATTTCAAAACAAATAAATGTAATAGAATTACTTACAGTATATAAAATTATTTTTTCATATCAAGGTTAAGTATGTATATTACCAGGTTGCACTTTTTAATTTTATTTTTAAATATTATTTAAAGAAAATTTTTGACAATGACGGCAACAAAAAGCTATTTCATTTATCTGATTCAGTAAATTTTTATTTTTTATAAACTTAGTAAAATATAGTTTCTCGTGTATGCTCAAAGGATATGGGTCATTTAATGACCTACATATTCTAGCTTTTCTTATTAACCTTTCTTATTAATGCTCTGTACATTTACATTGAGCACTATTTGGTAAAAATAAAAATAAAATAAGAACACCGGATTATATATCTTACTGTACTTTCTTTATACTTACACACACACACACACACACACACACACACACACACACACACACACACACACGTATATATATATATATATATATATATATATATATATATATATATATATGTTCATTTCAAAATTGTACTAAAAAATGTCATTATTTTTTTAAATAAAACTCTTTTCTTTGTCTGAGGATCGCAAAAGCGTGAAACCTATGGTTACAAACTCACATCCATACAACTAAGGAGACACACACACTCACACGCACACGCACACACACACACACACACACACGCGCGCGCACACACACACACACATATATATATATATAGGTTGTATCAAAAGAACACTAAAACAAAAAAAACTGTCTATATAAAAAGATGTCCATATTTACTTCGTTTTTCAGTTGTTCCTTTTGTGTAGACTAAGTTGCATTTCTCATTGGTGTACATTGGTGGCGTTTGGCGTGTGTAGTACGGTGGAGTAATGGATAGCGACACGGATTAAGGAATCGGAGAGCCTAGTTAAAATTCCAGTGGAATCCATTACATTCACTTACCTGCTAATATCCCTGGAATGGTATTAAATTAAATTCATGCAGATACGGCACCAGTGAAAGGAGCTCACCAGAGCAGTTGCGATGAAAATATTTGTATACATATTGTGTGTGTGTGAGCTAAAGTGCATATGTCGGTATTATGGCTATCAATGTGTAATCGACTTTCAGTTGAACTTCAAAATCGAATTTCTGTTACCTTTATTTCTTTCTTTTCTTAATGATTGTCTTGGTGTCTGCATTGTAGAAATGTCTCCACGCAATCGAATCATCAATTTAAGATGTCTGTTGTCAATCGTCAGCAAATGTCATTTTAGTTTATGTATCTTAATTTATACCAACGATCGATATAATCAATAATTATATTTCACTTCTTCCCATTTAAAATCCTCTCACAATGTCTTCTTTTCGCAATGCATCTAATATATAAAAGTTGACGATTGTACGTGTGGACGCTAAAAAACATGGAAAATTTATCGCATTATAATTCTGCATGGTCCTTATTTGGTTAGGAAAATAGTACGTTCGTTACACCCTGCCAAACCCCAAGATAAATAATGGACTATTCCTTTTTGATGTCGAGGAAAACCGGGAGAAAACAATATATCAGAGTCACTATTTAGTTTTCTACAGAAGGATACGGAGGATACCATGAACCGAATATGCGAGTAACATCAAGATTTTAGAGAAAATGGAAGCGAAAAAGGAGACTTATAATTAACATTAATTTCTGGGGCACAGAATGAGGAAAGAAAGCTTGGAAAATCTGATACACGCAGGACATATCGAGGGTAAGACGGACAAAGGAAAAAATGCATAACAAACTTAATGAGCATGCGTAATTGGATGGCAGAACAGGGTTTAGAATAAATAATAAAAAGACAGTAATCAGTAAGAGCTACAAAAGATAGGAAATTGTGGAGAGCCATGTTCGCCTACATCCTGAGTGGACACGGCACATATAGAAACAGATAAAAAATGATAGGAAGAAAAAGAAATAAAGAAAGAAAAAGAAGTAATTGTGACACTATCCTGCATCTAACGGAATTTTAAATAAAATTCATTTGTACCCTCTTCTTTAAATAATGACCTTCATTCATACTCCCGATTTTTATTAGACTATTTTTTTAAGTTGTTAAACCCGACTATCTTTTTAAATCATTTCACCATCAAGCAAGGCGATAATGCCGCTATGACGCAAGAGGTTACTAGGAGTGGTAGAGGATGAGATTTTAGTGAGGAGAAAGGACAATAAAAAACAGAATTCAGATAGAGAAAATTCCGATTGAGGCTGTATTTAAATATTTCGAGGTTGTAGGTGACAGGGAAGCACAAAAAGGGAAGAGAGCCCCACAGGCCAGAACTGCGAGAAAAGTAACTACTATAACAGTACTTAGAGTTACATCTAGCTATTTCAGTGTTAAAATGATTAAACCTAAATGCAAATCTATTAGTACGCTTAAATCTGTGTGGTCGAGAGATCAATGAGGAGAATACATTAGAACAATTGCCATAAAAATATTTATAGAAAAGACAGAGGGAAGACACACTACGGTGGTAGGAGAAGGACTGGTCGAGATGCCAGGTCAAGATGGATTACATAACAGTCCTTTCTTTTGGATTTTATCAAGAATATTAAGATAAATAGTAGAAGCACCAGACTAGTTGTGGCGCCAAGATTTACTGCACGGACGAGTGGTAAATTTATCAACGGGGAAGATGAATTCTGACAAGAAAAAATGTCTGGAATGACAGTTAAATAATTTTCAGAGTAACAGCTCTATCAATTGATTCAATATAATTACTCCACTTCATGTCATTGCGAAACCAAGAAAGCGCAACGATTTGCTTTCCTGGGGTTAGCATCTGCCATGTTGATGAAAGGCTAAAATCTTCCTCTTTGATGATTAAAAGATAGCAGTTTCGTTTTGGTTGTGTTAAAATTTACAAGCCATTTATTGCCCCAGTTAACAACTGACTGGGGAAAATTATCGAGATAAACTGCCAATTTAACTTCGTCAGACTTATCTGATGTTCTATCAATACTGGATTAAATAGTTGTGTATCAACATAACTATAGACTTAGGGGTTTGGTGACAACGGGAAGGTCGTTGATGATGATTTCAAAAACAATGTAACTAAAGAATCAGTAGAACTTATGCTGTTATTTTATATTCGTGGAGATTTCAAGGATTTTAGGCAATAAATTAAGAAAAATGATCCAACAAAAAATCAAAATAGGAAGAAAAAAACGTAATCTTCACGCAATTGTTTTACAAGTGAACAACTGATTGCCTATCCGTATGTGTGCAAATATTACCGAAAACAGTAACATAAAATAAAGCTTCATCATAATCATTAGTCATATAACCGAGTGAGGTTGTAGGGTTGCTTCCGAATTTATTCATGCTTAGTGTGTTTGAGGCAAAGTAAACCTGCCGGAGCCCATTCTTCTCCAGAACAAACCATAGTTGATATTCTCCTACTTGAAGTCTCGTCTTGGTTACGAAAACGTTGTCGTTATTTCCATCTGGGAACTCACATGCTCTGGCTGTTGAATTCGATTTGGCAAACTCTCCGCCCTGAAGTGATTTGTCATCTATGCCTAGTGTATACTGACAGAGGTTCAGTCACATGTGTTCATTAAGGCCTCAGTCACTCGCAACTGTGATTACCATCTCTCGTGAGTACCTCAAAGCCATGACACATACAGTTACCTGCCTAGCTCAGTCACAGAATTGATGAACTAAATGAATATATATATGTATGTGTGTGCGCGCAATCGCGCGTGTGTGTGTATTTGTGGACAAAAGCGAAAGTTTAAATTCAAAGATAAAGGTAAAAAAAGGAAAAGAGTGAAAAATAAAATCAAGGATCGAGTGTAGAGTGGATAAAAACAAAAAACACCGAAAACGACAAATAACAACGATATTATACAAGTGTGCACGTATGTGCAGACGGGTGCAGACACGTGCGAAAGCAAACACGCACGCACGCACGCACGCACGCACGCACGCACGCACGCACGCACGCGCAGGCATACACTATGAAAAAATCACAAAAAAATCTTGCACTCATTACAAGTGCATATAAAAAAAAAGAAGAATCAAGAAGTATAAGTAGTCAATTGCTGATACCTCTGATGCGTGGAATGAGTGATTCCTTTAGGGTCCATCTAAAAATCAGCTAAGTGACAAAGCTTATATGTGTATTATATATATATATATATATATATATATATATATATATATATATATGTGTGTGTGTGTGTGTGTGTGTGTGATTTTACGATATATAAATTTGTATAATTTTATATATCAACAAGCAGTATTTTAAAAAATATGACAAACTAGGAAATTTCTTGTGACGCGTTCCATCCGTTAGGATTCCATCGGAATGTCCAATGAAATACTAACGGAGGAAACGCGTCACAAGAAATTTTCCAGTTTGATATATATATATATATATATATATATATATATATATATATATTAAAAAGTTAAATTTTAATTTTACCTAAAAAATCAGACAGAATCAGACTTTTTTCTGCGTTACTTCATATTCGGAAACTAAAAACGAACATCTAATAAAACATCACTAGGAAAAAACAAATATAAGTATAATATCACAACTTAATCTACTTTAAACAAGGACAATGCCATAACCTCAAGAAACCAATAAGATAATCAAAGACGCCAAAAATAAATACTAAAATAAAATTAATTAATTAAGAAAATAAAAATTAAACAAATTATCCATAGCTAATAAATTTAATAAGAAGAATCAGTATTAAATAATTAATAAATAAATATAATATACCCTTAATCAATTGATAATAAAACAATAATGATTTAATAGTAAACTAAATAACCACATTCTGGAATAGGATTATTTATATTTTAGCTATCAGAATAAGTTCAAATAATCGTTCTTTCTCATCCAATATCCATGAGAATAACGGAATAAACTGGAAGTAACCTGCGTAGTAGATTGGCTTGAATGATTTTGTTTCGAGGCATATCAGCCTCTATAGGCTAATTTTGGGAGCAAGTAATGATTAAGAAATAACAATATACGTGGTTGCAGATAAATAGTGTATTGAATAGTGTATTGTCACACAACTTGGAAGTCTATATCACTGTTAATATTTAACAGCCCCCCCACACACACACACACAAGGAATGTATGTGCCACAAGGCTGAGTTTAACGTAGGTTCTCCGAGCCCGTAAACTTGGCCAAAAATATGCCAGTAGAACACGCATTATCCGGTCCAGGTCTGTCTACATGCTCGTACGAAACTTTGCCCTTCGGCAAGGCCTCGTTCGGGTTCCTCCCTACTCAAGGCAGATTGTTCGACAGGAACGAGCAGGCTATAGCACTGCTCCACCCCCGAGGCTCATTTTCCTACTACTTTATAGTAAGTGGAAGAGTCATCAATAGCCTCATTAGAGGGAAGACATCACAGCATTTAATTAATCCCGCAATCTATATATTTTGAATACAATTTTAAAGCTTCAACTACAGATAAAATGTATTGTTGATCATTTTGCTTTGAATATGCATTGCTGATAATCTTACTATAAACAGGTATTGATGGTAAACTTACTATACATAGGCATTGTTGGTAGTTTATCTATAAATAGGTATTGTTGGGTGGCTGATTTTGTTTAGGGCCGTATCAACCTTCATGGGTTATTTAACGCCGTAATCTCTATATTTTAAATACAATTTTATGGATTCAAATACAGGTAAAATAGATTTTTGTTCAATTAATTTCAAATTATTTTGCTTTAGATTTTATGCTTTAAACTATAGATATTTTCTACATAATTTTATACATTCGTGTTAAAGATATGTTTTTCAGATATATAGATTGGAGATCATAAAATGTATTGCAGGCACTTTTACTATAAAAATGTATCTTTATATTATTTTAATATCGCATTCATTTTCATTTTTCTATAAAAAATTATTGTTGCTCAGTTTATTATAACCATGTGCTGTTGAATTTTGTTCGGGATTTAATATTTGCCCATAGCTGGGACCCTAACAGGTGCTACCACACCTTGTCAGTGTTGACCAGGGAACAACAGCAATTAAGAGGTAGTTCCACGCTCCTCAAAACCTCCATTTTCCCAATCAGAGGTCTTGCTGCAGGATGTAGTTTATCGTTATACCAAAGACGACTTAGTACCTGGACTATTTATAGAGGTATTATTATTGGAACATTATAGGTAGTAATTAATGCTCCAATGATTACAGTATATAAATAATCGAGCTACTACGCAACGTGCATGGCGTGATGATTGCATTCAGTTTCTATTAAAACTGTTTGCCTTGAGCTCCACTCGCAACATTCAAAAGAGGTTGAAGTGCAGACCAATGGAAGCAAGCCATATGCTCTAACAAGTCCAGTTTTTCTCTTTTCCCAACTTCAGGGCGAGTTTATGTGTGGAGGCAGCTCAAAGAAGCTTACAACCCTGACTGCCTTCTTCCAACAGTGAAGCATGGAGGTGAATCAGTGATAGTTTGGTCCACTATATCATGGAAATGTCCCAGTCCAATAGTTGCCCTACATGGTAGAATCAACAGCAAAGATTACCTGTACATTTTGGGAGATCATGTTCATCCAATGGCCAAGACTTTATTCCCTGATGGTGACTGCATCTTCCAAGACGATAATGCTCCAATACATACCGCTCGAATTGGTATGAAGAGCATGAAAGTGAGCTAGAACACATGGAGTGGCCTTCCCAATCTCCAGATATCAATATTATTGAACATGTGTGGTGCATTTTGGAGCAACAAGTTAGGAGCCAGTATCCTCCACCATCGTGTCGTAAAGAGCTGGAGAATGTTTTAATGGATGTATGACTGAAAATTGCTCTGGAAGGAGGATCAACTCCATATTAAATAAATTTTCTTTGAATTTAACAAGTGTTTCTATTATTTTGTCGAACCCCTGTACATACATTTTTTCTTTTCTTTTACTTCGTTATGTCAAATACACACACACACACACACACACACACACATATATATATATATATATATATATATATATATATATATATATATATATATGCGCATGTGTGTGTGAATAAAAAACGGAAAACAAACTTCTTAACTGACTTGTTTCTTCCCCTAAGGGAATTTATCAAGGCATTGTAGGATTTAATTTTTTGTACGTCTTTATATAGAGAAGTGAGGATGCCATTGGTTTAACGGTGCTTTTAACAGAGCTTTTAAATATAGAAAATCAAAGGAAACGATTAAATCCATCATCTCTTGTTTTTGAAGATGTACACCACATACATCCCTCTCATACCTTAACAATCTAATCACAAAATAAACAACATTGTTTTAAATTCTTGAATATTACTCGCTTGCTTTTTACCAGATTTTGAATTATGGCACTTTGTGTCCTCCATATGTTTTGATTGTTTTTTCATCCACCTGATGAATATTCATGAATTTTCTCAAATTTAAATCCCTTTATAATCCATTGACATCCACGTTTGTGTATATAAATTTGTGCAACAAAATAATCCCACATTGCCTTGATAAAACAAAAAACTTTAATTAAATCTTTCTTGTCTGTTGTATTTAATGAAAGATGTTTAAAAGAAAGATTACTACCCAAATATACACTAATATATATATATTGTGTATTTAGGCAGCAATCCCTCATTTATACATGTTCATTAAGGTACTATGATTAAGCATTTTATTTAATTTTTCTTGTGTTCGAATAAATTTTGTAGAGTACGTTGCACGAATGCAGCTCTTGTTAAACCCAACAAGAATCATATATGGCTGAACTTTGATAAAATGATCTGTACTAAGCTGAAAATAACTCTTGGCTGGGTCAGAAAACTAACAGATATACCTACAGTCCACCCAGTTAAATGAAAACCCACGAAGAGAATTTACAAAACAGAAAAGTCCTTTATAGAAAAACTTCGTCTGCCGTGTCTGTAATAAGAATTGCAATTTACTTGCAAGCATCAGAAGCCATTATCGTTGTAAAGTGAACTAAAGCCACTGGACAAGCTTTTCAAATGCGTTCCTAGGCATCATGTACATTCATTTGTATTTACTAAACCTCGAGACATACGGACTATCGTAAAATAGATCAAATAATAATAATAATAATAATAATAATAATAATAATGAAACTAAAGAAACTGAAAATGAAATAATAATATCTCAGGATGTCCAGAACTATCAAAAAATGAATTTACCCAAAGTCATTACCAAGAAGCAGCATATGTATACTGGAAGATATGCAAGAAGCACAAAATCGAAACCAGTAAGAGATGGTAAGAACACCAAACAGACACAGTTACCCAAAATAACGATGTAACTATAATCCGGGACATGCCAATTTAATCCGACACGGAAATAACAGACAACAGACGCCACATTACCACAAAATGCAAGAAATTCAGTATATGCTTATTGACATAGCAGTACCATCTGAGAGAAATACCTCCATGAAAGTTATCGAGAAATAGTTCAAATACAAGGACCTGGAGATCGGGATTAGCAGGATGTGGGGAATGAAGACTGAGACTGTACCAATAGAGCTCTGGGCCTCGTGAGAAAATGAATGGGCAATTTTACTTACCGTGTCGCAGGTAAATTCAACATACAAGTTTCCCAGAAGAGCGCTTTACTAAGAAATGTGTTATCAATTAAATGACAATTCTCCTATAGAACCGAATAACTATAGTTTGAACCCGGCTCTGCAGGGTACATAGCAGGAAACATAACATACACAAATGATGATGATAATAATAATAATAATAATAATAATAATAATTAATATTCATTATTATTATTATTATTATTGCTGTTGTTGTTGTTATTCACTACTTTTTAGATAATATTAGATTGTTCGTAAAATAAATTCCGATTTTAAAACTTTATTTCTGAATTAATATATTTAAACATTATTTAAATCAGTCTAAATATGAAACCTGTATATCAATACATTTCTGACATCAGGTCACAAGGTTATTTACTCATTCACTATAAAACACTAAAGGTTTTGACGCCAAGAAATCGTTGAATGTTGTTTCTGCAACTTTTTTGCAACAGCATATCTTAAAGAATTGTCAATATTCTTGAAAATATGAGAGTCAGTGGGCGAGAAATCAGCGGAATATGGTTGATATGTCAAAGTGTCGTATCTTAAATCGGTGAGCTCCTGCAGTGTCACTCTGGCAACATCTTGACCGAGCACTGTCATGAAGCAGAATTTGACCTCGTCTATTAACCAGTTGTGGTCGCATTGTGCTTAACTAAATGTGTATTTCATCCATTTGCTGCAATGATGCTCTGGTTAGATTACACAAAGCTGTAATAGATAACGTCGTTGGCGGACGACCAGAGTGTCACGGTAACCTTCTGTTGATGCAATTTCATTTTTTAAAGCCTTCGGCTGTTTCAAGACATTGAGCTGATATTTTACATTTACATTATTTACATAGCCCGAACTGTTTTCCTCATCTTTATTGCCATATACACGACGTTTTGGCCGTTGTACGCTCCGGCCTTCTTCAGATGATTGAAATTTCGAACTGAAGTCTTTATTTTGTTTATTTTTTAAATATAGGGCTCAGTTCGAAATTACAATCACCTGAAGAAGGCCGGAGCTTGCAACGGCCGAAACGTCGTGAATATTTCAATAAAGATGGACCACAGTCCGAACAATGTAAATTATGTAAATATCTCATCACAGAAATATAGACTGATCGGTAAAAATTGTCATAAAGGATGTATTTCTAATCAAAAGTTACTATTCAATCAATAAATGGATTAATCGAATTTCGTAGACGCAGCATCGGACAAATTTCAAATAGTCGAACTCTTTGACTTTTGTTGTCCAGGTGAATCTTATTTATCGAGTTTCTTCACCTTGACATTTTCTTGAGATTGTCCTATATTGTTAAAATATTGACACTCATTATCTGTGATATTTTTCTGATACTTTGACGTGGCTTTTGCTCGGCGAGTGTTTTCAGATGTTCATTGCTAGTTGCAGATGGATGTACTCTAGCGCCTTCAAGATTAGTAACCACACTGCTTTCTGATCACAAGTGTACCCATCACCCTATGGTCTATTAATGTCGGCAACTGTCTGAGAAGCATTCCTACCAATTCTCAACTCAATCAAGAAAAGTAAACTTTTTTCAGGTTCACGATTAGGCGTATATAATGTTTTAACCTGAAAGAAATTGGTATAAAATCAACAAAGATGGCATCATTAGCAAATATATTTCTATACATCTATTAGAACACAGTTACAAAGTTCTGAAGTGAATCAGTAATTATTTTCCAAATAATCAAATAGTTAATAATCATTAATTAATAAAATCAATATGTTTGATAACTACCGGCATATGTCATATTTTACTAACTTGAGGCTCCTTGTTTAATGATAACTACTAAATTTCGTATTAAATATTAAAATGCAGATTTTAGAAAATAAGTTTTTCTTTTATATTTATAAAGTGTGTTTTGGGAGCTTTATATATAAGCTATTGTTTTGTTCTATAACTAAATATCTTAGATGTATTTTGCATGAAAACTGGTAACGATCTAAGCCTTTCAATCACAGCTTGAAAGTAATCGGAATAAGCAATGTATAAAGGAGAAAATATTGCTGGTAATTGTAATAATTGATAATCAATTAAATATTAATTATAATATTAAGAGATGCCGTAAACGAAAGAAACAAGTTTTAAAATGTCTAAACCTACTGAAATTCATTCTTTTTCTTCCATGTGCCATGAAACTTCATATGTCATCTTTTCCAAACACTTCCCCGCCATCGATTCTCTGTAGCTCACCAGGTAGGTTGAGTATCACATTCCTTTGGCCTACTTGCCTTCAATCTATTCTGTGAATATCACATTCCTTTGGCCTACTTGCCTTCAATCTATTCTGTGAATATCACATTTTCCACGCCCTCTTTCCTTATTAGGTGCCCCAGAAATTTCAGCTCTTTCTTCCTGACGTAAAGTACAAGTGTTCTATTTATCGCCATTGATTCTAGGACTACATCGTTGCTCAAATGTTTGCTCAATCCCTTTGTAGAACCACATATGTATTGCTTCATGTTAGTTAATTACCCGTGAGGAGATTGCATAGCATTCACTGTCATACAGGAGGACTTCTACTACATAACAGGTCAATAATCCTTTTCTGTTTCTGTTGTGGTAGGATCCACCTAATCTGCATAGGTGACTACCAACTATATAAATAATGGTTGGTACCGGAAGACGAGGGTGAGGAATCACGAGATCCAACTAGAGACTCTGATCGACTGCGACTAGTCAACACATTCTCCAGGAACGTCTTCCCAGAAATATACAGAAATACTATATGTACTTATTGTGTACACTTTCTTGTTATAATACATTCTTGTTCTAAGTACATTTTGTGTTGCATTATTATTCCATGCATTAGGCGAGATTCAACATTGAGTCAAGACTCAACAATGGCGACGAAGTAGAACGAACCATACGCCAAGTTTCAACAATGGCCACAAAGTAGAACGAACCATACGCCAAGTTTCAACAATGGCAAAGAAGTAGAACGAACTATACGGAAAGAAGAAAGAATTAATAGTGAGAGTTTTCAACAATTGGGACAAGTCATTGAAGAACCCAGGCTGAAAAAAAAAACTATTAATTCAAAGTCTAACGTTAACGTAACGACGAAGGATTCTGAACTTCTGGATATGTAAAACTCGTTAAAAGACGACTAAGCATAAAGGAACGTTCACTCAGAAAAATTGGAAGGTGTCGTAAACGAGTAACGGTAATTTGAAATTAAAAAATTATCTACAACGAGACACCCTCTAAAAAGAAAAATTGGCCGACTACAAAAACATGCATGGATTAAAAGGAGCACAAATACACCGTGTCGACTTTGAAAGGTAACAAACTTTAAAAAATTATTATTTTTTTTTAAATTATTTGTTCAACAATATAGTGACGAATTACCTCTGATAAGAAAATCAGACGTGTCTTTGAAATACGCGAACTGAAGTCGAAAACGAAAAAAAAAAAGTCCGACGCTCTCTGTTCGCGAAAAACGAAAAAAAAAATACCAAAGTTGATTAGCACGGGCGTGAATGTAAAAGCAAGACATAAAATATAAAAGTCATACGTTGTTTCGATTTTTTGGTCAGCTTATATGATATTCGTGGATACACAAATTAAAAGTATATTACTTGTTGCATACACACTATCAGCTAAAAATGGAGGAACTATCCAAAGTCATATCTGAATTATTAAAATCCCAGCAGTTGAGTCAACAACGTCAGCAAGAACAACAGATAGCACAGCAAGAACAACTGATAGCAATGCAAAAATATCAAGAACTTCAAGATGAAAGACAACAAAAATATCAAGAAAAACAAGATGAAAGACTTATAGAAATTCAAAAGTTAATACTGGAGAAATTAAACAACTATCAGGCAAATGAGGGAAATTCTTCATATTCTAATAACACCATATTTAATTCGCTGGAAACTTTCAACTATTTTTGGTCAGCTTATATGATATTCGTGGATACACAAATTAAAAGTATATTCCTTGTTGCATGAACACTATCAGCTAAAGATGGATGAACTATCCAAAGTCATATCTGAATTATTCAAATCCCAACAGATAGCACAGCAAGAGCAACTGATAGCAATGCAAAAATATCAAGAACGTCAAGAGGAAAGACTTTTAGAAATTCAAAAGTTAACACTGGAGAAATTAAACAACTATCAGGTAAATGAGGGAAATTCTTCATATACTAATAACACCATATTTAATTCGCTGGAAACTTTCAACTATGTGCCAGACGAAGAAAAAACGTTTGAAGCGTACTTTAAACGATATGAAGATATTTTCTACACAGACTGTGAAAACTGGTCGAATTCAAGAAAAGTCAGTCTATTACTAAGAAAGCTAGGTACAGCAGAACATATCAAATTTGTAGATTTTATTCTACCGAGAAAAACAACTGAATTGGAATTCTCGGAAACAGTGAAATTGCTAAAAGAGCTGTTTGGAGCAAATATGTCGCTTTGGCATAAGCGATGGTTATGCATGAATGTCTCTAAATCCGACGATCAGGATTACTTAACATATGCATCTATAGTGAATAGACATTGTGACAATTTCAGATTGGCAGAGATTACGGTTGAAGAATTCAAGTGCTTAATTTTTGCTCAAGGACTGGTATCCAGTAAGAGTGCCGAAATAAGACGTCGAGTTTTGTCTAAACTCGAATCTGAACAAGGCCTTACCCTGCAAAAGTTAGCAGAGGAGTGTCAACGGGCCGTAAGTTTAAAAAAAGAGTCGCAAAAAATCGAAGAAGCTGGCAGTGCTTATATTAAGAAAATAAAAAAGCAGTCACATTACCCATCAGAGAAAAATTGGAGAAAAAATTCGGCGTATTGTAATAATAGACAAGAAAAAGAAAATAAAAAGGTCCCACCATATAATTGCAGACGTTGTAACGAAAGACATTGGGAGGTAAATTGCCCATATAGAAATAAGAAATGTTTCGTGTGCCAAAAGAATGATCACAAAGGATCGTGTTGTAAAACGAAAAAATTCAATAGCCGAATTAGACAAACAAATTCGAATATCAAATCAGATAGAGATTGAGGAAATATGTGACGACTGAAATATTCAAAAAGAATATCAAATTTCAACTCGATTCGGGGTCAGATTTAACAATAATGAACGATAAAACATGGAAAATTTTAAAAAGGCCTACAATAATGAAGTCAGCGAAACTCGCTCGAACGGTAACTGGAAAGCAAATTAACTTCGAAGGCGAGGTTGTACTTCCAATGAAAGTGAATGGGATCGTTAAAAAAATAAAAGTTTTCATTCTGAAAAATGGAGAAAACTTGTTGGGTACAGATTTTATTGAAACATTCGAATTGTGGGATAAACCTTTAAACTCATTCTGCAGAAAAGTAGAAAGTAATACGCAAACAAGACAGGACATTAAAGATGAATTAAAGAAAAAGTTTCCGGAAACCTTCACACCTGGTCTTGGAAGATGTAACAAATTTGAAGCTAAATTTGAATTAAAAGAAAATACTATGCCTATATTTAAAAAGAAACGAAACGTGCCTTTCGCAAGTGTAGAGAAAGTTAACGAAGAACTTGATAGGTTGGAAAAAATGGGAATTATTTCAAAAGTAGAATCTAATTCATGGGCTGCGCCGATTGTGTGCATAAAAAAGAAAGCAAACCAAATCAGAGTCTGCGTTGATTTTTCGACAGGGTTGAACTCTGTAATTAAGGACTACCATTACCCGTTACCGAGTCCTGAGGAGATTTTTAACAAGCTAAATGGCGGAGTGATTTTTTCGAAAATCGACTTATCAGATGCCTATCTCCAAATTCCCGTCGAAGAAGAATGTTCGAAGTTACTAGGGATAAACACGCATAGGGGTTTATTCAAGTACAACAGGCTTCCTTTTGGTATTAAAGTGGCACCAGCCATTTTTCAACAAGCCATGGACGTCATGTTCAATGACTTAGACTTTGCGTGTGCCTACTTAGATGATATTATAGTAAGAAGTGCAAACGTCGACGAACATCGAGAGCACCTCAATCAAGTATTTAAAAAGATTCAGGACTTTGGATTTAAAGTCAAAGAAGCAAAGTGTGAATTTGGTTTGGAGGAAATTAAATATTTAGGTCACATAATCAACAAAAATGGCAGATTTCCAGATCCGGAAAGGTCCATTGCGATTAGAAACATGCCGACGCCCACTAACGTGGCGACACTACAGAGTTTTCTGGGGCTCGCGAACTATTATCAAGCATTCATTAAAGGAATGTACAATCTAAGAGCTCCGTTAAATGAACTACTGAAAAAAGACAAGGCATGGGAATGGACGGTAGAATGTCAAAAAGCCTTTGATGAAATTAAGAAAATGCTTACGTCCGACCTCTTTTTAACCCATTACAATCCTAAACTGGATATTGTAGTGGCAAGTGATGCTAGTTCATACGGGGTAGGAGCATGTATTCAACACATAATGCCAGATGGTTCTAGAAAACCGATTGCGCATGCTTCGAGGGCATTACTCCCAGGAGAGCGAAGTTATTCACAGATAGAAAAGGAGGCGCTGAGTATCATTTTTGCCATAACAAAATTTCATAGGTACATCTACGGCAGACATTTCAGGTTAGAAACGGACCATAAACCTCTGATCACTATTTTTGGGTCAAAGAAAGGGTTACCCGTTTACACGGCAAATCGACTGTTAAGATGGGGAACCATTCTTCTCAATTATGATTTCCACATAAAATACCTATCATCCAAAAATATAATTCATGCGGATACCTTATCAAGACTCGTACCGAATAAAGATGAAGGATTCGAAGAAACAATCATTGCAAATATCAGAGCAGATTATGAGGTCAAAAGCATGGTAAACAACATTGTAAGAGAGCTACCGGTTACATCAAAGGAAATCAAAAAAGAATCTGAAAGCGATGATTTCATTTTAGGAATAAAAAGTAAAATGGTAGCAAATGACCAAAAAGTTCAGGAGATCTATTCAATTTGTGACGGAATTTTACTATATGGTGAGAGAGTAGTAGTACCAAAAAAGTTGCAGAAAAGAATCCTACGGGACTTTCATATGGGTCACCCGGGGATTAATAGAACAAAAAGCTTAATGCAAAGCTTTGTATATTGGAAAGGAATGGATGTGGATATCGAAAACATGGTTCATCGATGTAAAGGGTGTGCGTTAGCAACTAAGGCACCACCTATAGTACACAAACCATGGCCAAAGACGGATCATCCGTGGGAAAGATTACATATTGATTTCGCTGGTCCAGTAGAATATTATTACTACTTAATAGTGGTAGATAGCTTTACAAAATGGCCGGAAGTACTACGCTGCAAAAAGCCTACGTCCAATACCACAACAACTTTTTTGCATGAACTATTTGCACGGTTCGGTGTGCCAGAGTGTATTGTGAGTGACAATGGTACACAATTCACTTCTGACGATTTTAAGGAATTTTGTGAGTTATATCAAATTAACCACATAACGACGCCGCCGTATCATCCGAGATCCAATGGGCTCGCAGAAAGATTTGTAGATACGTTAAAGCGCGCTCTGAAGAAAGTCTCAGGAGTTCCAACGGAAAAGGCGCTTCAGCAATTCCTACAAGTATACAGAATCACGCCTAACCAGAGAACACCATCAAACATGGCACCAGCTGAACTAATGTTCGCTAGGAAAGTTAAGTCAGTGTTTGACAAGCTTTTGCCAGGAAGAAATAGAATAAAGAACACTATGTATACAGCTAGAAAAAGATACATCCCCGGAGAGAAGGTCTTTTTCAAGTGCTATAGAAACAACATTGAGTTCTGGGAGCGAGGCATAGTGCATAAGAGAATCGGTGACCTGATTTACATAATAAAAGGGCCGAAGAATACTCATAAAAGGCACCAGAACCAACTCAAAAAATGCTACGTGCTAGAGCATGAAGAGAGTATACCGGATGAGGAGGAAGATCCCATTGATGTAATGTATGATACTTTTCAAGTACAACCTCCGCAGAGTGCTCATGAACCGAGAAGATCCGGTAGGAAACGAAAGTTCACGGACCCATTGGACGTGAATCCAAAACGAAAAAGATATTGAAAAAAAAAAAACAGATATACATATGAACTATGCAAAGGGGATCTACAAAGAAATAACCATAATCATCATCCCATATAGAAGCCAGTTTGAAATCCAAAAGGATTCCAAGGCTTGGGAGGGGGGTGTTGTGGTAGGATCCACCTAATCTGCATAGGTGACTACCAACTATATAAATAATGGTTGGTACCGGAAGACGAGGGTGAGGAATCACGAGATCCAACTAGAGACTCTGATCGACTGCGACTAGTCAACACATTCTCCAGGAACGTCTTCCCAGAAATATACAGAAATACTATATGTACTTATTGTGTACACTTTCTTGTTATAATACATTCTTGTTCTAAGTACATTTTGTGTTGCATTATTATTCCATGCATTAGGCGAGATTCAACATTGAGTCAAGACTCAACAGTTTCTCAATACTTTGCTCAGCTTTTGGATGTTATCTTTGGCTATCTCGGTTCGCCTGTCTGATTGATGTTAATACGCTTCGCAGATATCTAAATTTTTGAATCTATTTTATTTCAGTATCTCCAATCTGTAATTTGCATGTTGGGCTGTTCCTTTTGCTAACAACCTTTCATTTGGTAATAAGACTACGCAAAATCCATTTCTTTAAACAAATAAATATTACAAAGAAACTGCTGTGGAACAATGTTAGAAAGTGGTGTAATGCCGAATATATTTGTTATTTATATATAAACGCAAACAAATGAATGTTAACGTAACCTTCCCCTCGTAGAGTCGCCATATTTACTGCAACCGTAACAGCAATGGTATGCCGAGGGCAAACTGGTCTGCAGGTGAAGAAAATTCTTGCTGGTTCTGAATTCAGATTTTTTTCCCTCTATATTGTTTGCTGTCTCAAGGCAAGAGAACCAAGTCTACTCTGCTTCTTATGAAGGTGGGCTGAAAAGTTCATGGGCTGACTATGAAGGAATGGGGAGATAGCTGCAAATACTGAGTGCATTAATTTCATCTCTTCTTATTAAGAACTGCACTGATTCTTTCCAGGTAAAATACTTCCCAGTTAAAAAGAATGTTCAACCAAAGTTGTTCATTATGTTGGTCATAAAAATCATCAACAGCAGATATGACATCTTTATTATCACTAGATCTCAGCAATTTGTTTTTCTCATATTGGGGAACAGATGATAATCAAATCAGAAGAATAGGGAAGGTGATCAAACAGTTCAAAGACAGAAAAAGCAGCCGCTGAATGTAAGTATTTGTATGTTGGAGAATTTTCTTGATGAAACACGGCTGTTTCCGTCAGTTTTCTTAGGCATCTGGTCTTGATAGCTTTTCGTAACTGTCCAAGTAAGTTACTATATTATTCCCCATTGATAGTTTGACCCTTTTGAATATAGAAAATAAATACAATGTCTTTTGCATCCAACATAACTGAGGTCGTCACTTTCCCTGAAGATGAAACCACCTTGGCCCATTTATAACCCGCTGATGAGGGTTGTTCTATTTCTTGGATTGTCTCCTTATCTCTGGAACAATATGGTGAAGCCATCACTCAGTTTGGATTTATAAACTTACAAGTTAAACAGCTGGATCTATTTCAAAAATCTCAAAAAGTTTTTTTTTCCGGTGATGTGATCAACCTGCTAGGCTTTTGATCAGGTGCCAGAAGACCTGACACCCATCGAGCATAAACCTTCGTCATATGAAGTTCATTGTGCAGAATATACGAAACTCTTTCACGGGATAGGCAAATAGCATTGGCTATTTGATCCGTAGAGAATCGCGTGTCATACATTGCCAGGTGGTGAGAACAATAAATGTGTTCTTCGATGGTGGCAGTTGTAGGACGTCTAAAATTTGGGTCATCTTAAAGAATATCACTTTCTCTCTTAACTTTAGGTGTCCTCTTTTGTACTCTTGATAGAGCTGGAGCAACTATATATCAACACTATGGCCCTTGTGAACTAAACACTTTTTCGGAATGATGCAAATCTTTTTCGATTAACAAATATCTGCTAGATACTTTTAAAGTTTTCTTTTGAACAGTTAGAACAGAAAACAATACATTTATTAATAAGAATTGAAATATTGATACATGTAGAATTCCACAGCTCGCGTATCAGTCCTTCATAGTCGGCTTATGAGCTTTTCAGCCTACCCACGTAACCCATAACTGGGGCAAGAAGGATGCAGACCTTTGTAAGGATATTAACAAGAAATGAACTTAAGAAAACCAAGCAGGATTTTAACTCTGTTCACCCAATTGCTGTTCCTCGCTGATTACCCTTTCAAAATCCCTCGTTCCTATATTAAAGGTAGTTCACCTCATTTGAATGGAAAATAGGGAAAAGGAAAAAAAAGTGGACAGAAGAAACTCTTAGCATAGAATTTACATCCAGTAATTTCAAAAGTAAACGGTTTGTTTCATTTGAAAATAACAAATGTTTGGTTTTACTTGATGCTGAACAAATACAATTATCATATGAGTAGAGATATTGAACAACAAGTTAACCTCCCTAGATAACAAGCGGGTGCTAATGAAATATTCATATCACCTATTTTGTATTTTAGAAAACATGGTATATTTTAGAAAACAATTTTGTCTCTTTTCTGAAAAGAATTACGACTTAAATTACCGCTTACTACAATTATTTTTATTGGAATTAAAACGATTAAATGTTTGTTAGCATATAACGTACGTTTACAACCAGGCCTTGTCATGAGTGTAGTACTGCCGTTAAGTCTAGGAAACAAAGAGAAAGAAAGTTATATTTATTTTGTAAATATAAAATGTGGCACAAGGCCACATACTTACTATTCTTACTGCAGCCACAATAATGCCTCATTTGTACAATTTGTCTAGGGGTGGGGGAGATGGTGATTTTTAAGTGTAACTTGGATGTGGCAAAAAGCTGAAAATATGGGACACCCAGTGAGGAGCAAACTACCTATCAGTTATAATTGTTCAAGTGGGACAAGCTAGTTAAACATTACACAATGGGGAGTTTTTGTTCTTAGGGACACATGGTCCAGTGGATAAATGTGTTGCTTGAAAACTTGACCCAAAGAGTTGAGAGTTCAATACCGGCGCACAGTTGGATTGAGATTTTCATATGGATATCATGCATAGCACTAAACTTGTTCAGAAATACCTACACTGTCAGCTGTTAACGACTGCTAAGATAAATTGTTAAAAATGGCTTTGAGCATATGAAACCTGAGGATTTGGGCAAAGACCGTCTTTTTTTGGACATTGTGGACTAGTAGTACAGAATCACACACAAAGACCTGTGTAAGATATGAGAAAGCAGATCACTTGAGGACTTTGACCAGCAGCAACAGTTCAAATGGATAGCACATATTACTGAAAGAGAAAACAATGGTATAATCAAGATGTTGACATTCCACACTATTTCAAATAAAAGGTTAGGAAGGAAACCAACATCAATACCTAGCATAGAACTTAAGGCTGCATCTAGCCATTTTGACTGTAAAATAATGAGATCTTGCTACCAATCTAGTACTGCACTTCATAAAGTTTGAGGAAAGCAATATTTATTTTGATAATACAAAAATGTGGCAGAAGGTCAAAAGGCGGATAGTGGAAGGCTGGTCTTCAGTCTGTCTTATCTTGAACTTAGCTAGCCATAATTACTGACCCAAAACTACCACAGTATTCCTTACACCAAAACAACACATTCTTACTCACCATTCTTACTACAGTCACCATAATACCTCAGGTCTCTATGAAGTCCTAACTTGTTCTCATATGTACAATTTATCTGTCGGGTGGGGGAATAAAAATAACTATATTTAAAAATGAAGCCACAATGAATATTTACAATGGTTACAATTGATATACAAAGGAGAGCGTTCATCAGAACAATTAGCAAAAATATTTATAGAAAAGGCACGGCAGTAGTAAAGAAACTGAAGGCGAAATGTTAGGTATTCATTCATTTTTTCTTTATCAAGAATCTCTAAATATATAAGAGAACCAGACCATATGAGGAAGTTGTATTCAAATAAAAGACGAATAGTAAACTTCTAAATATGTAAGACAGATTCTGGCAACAAAAAAATTGTCTGGCTCGACAAAGGGATGCAGCAAACGGAGTGATTGGTCGATATAATCTTTCCACTACCTGTCAGTGGAAAACGTTAGTCCGAGAGAGCGCAATGAGTCACATGGTATTTTACTACTGTCATATATGGTCTGAAGCTCGTGCTGTTCATCTCAAGCTCCTCGACAAAATCCAGAGACGGATATGCAATGTGATTGGCCCTGATCTGGCATCTCGTTTACAGTCTGTCTGTCTGTCTCTCTCTCTCTCTCTCTCTCTCACACACACACACACAGATGTGCCGTCACCTTCCTCTGTCTTTTCTACAAATACGTTCACGGTAACTGCTCCGACGAGCTAATTTCACTGGTTCCCAACCTGCATGAATTTAAGCGTCTTACTCAGTCCCACCCTTTCACTGTCGAAACAGTTAAATGTATCCGTCTCTTCTACTCCAATAGCTTCATGTCTCGCACTTCCCGTCTGTGGAACTCCTTTCCTCTTACTTACTTCCCTGATAACTATACACTTCAATTATTCAAATGTAATATCAGTCGACATGTTCAGATGCCTTGATCTAATTCTCTGTCTTTCTCTTCAACCTTTCTTCTTTCACCCCTTTTACTCTTGCTCCCACTCTCTGTAACCCATTGCGTGCTGGAAGCACTCACACGTGCTTGGAGAAGAATACTTAAAAAATTACACTTTAAAGGTATTATTTCTTATCTTTAGCCTATAAATCGATTATGTAAAATATTCAATCCTGAAATGAGATTATCCCGAGTATTTAACCTACTACTGGATTATCCCGAGTATTCAAATTCTTATTGAATTGTTCCGAGTATTTAGCCTCACATTGTATTATCGCGAGTATTAAACCTCCTACTGGATTATCCTGAGCATTCAACCTATTACTAGATTATGCCAAGTATATAATCATAATTGGATTATCCCAAGTTTTTAATATCTTATTTGATTATCCCGAGTATTTAACCTCCTATTTGATTATGCTAATTATTTAATCTTCTATTGAATTATACCAAATATTTAATCTCATATTTGATTATCCAGAGTATTTAACCTCCTCTTGGATTATCCGAAATATTCAACCTCCTATTGGATTGTCCTGAGTATTTAACCTCCTATTGGTTTATGCCAAGTATTTAATCTCCTATTGGATTATCTTCCCTATTTAATCTTATATTGAATTATCCCGAGTATTTAACCTCATATTGGATTATGCCGAGTATTTAACCCCTACTGGATTATGCCAAGTATTAAATCTCCTATTATAATCACTATTTAATCTCCTATTGGATTATCCCGAGTATTTAACCTCCTATTTGATTATGCCGAGTATTTAACCTCTTATTTGATTAATTCGAGTATTTAATTCTTTAATTATATTAACCGGATTATTGAAGACTTTAATTAATTTTACGGAATGTTTCAACTCTAATCTATTTTCCCGAGTAATTTGAATTTCGAGTAATCGCATCGTTAATATTTAACTCATTAATTGAATTTCTGTGAGGATTTCATTCCAAGTAATGCAATAAAACCACTAAGACGCAAGAGGGTATTGAGTGTGCGAGAATCTGAGAAAAATATTATTAAAGAGAAGGAAGAATAAAAGGACAGGAATTGAGAAGACAGAAGATAGCAATTAAGAAGTTTGATTCTATGCTCCTCCAAATTTCCCGTTTAGATGGCTTGCTGCCAGATACACTTTATCGTCATACCCAGGACAATCTCCTGAAGGTCATAGATATATATTTCATTGTATCATAAGTATTGTCCGTTTTGGGGAACCAATTGTAATGACGAACCTAACTAACTTTTCCTTAAATATCTCATAATAGTCGATGAAAAGGGTGTTGCATAAAACAATACTTAATGTTAATGTCGATGGAGTGAGAAAAATAAATTCCAACAACCGACTTCAAGAGAGGTGACCCGTTCAAGAAATGTAATAGTATGTATTTGATGGAAATATTTAGATTTCGGCATTAAATAAACCATAGATGTTGATATGCCGCTAAACAAAATTAATAAGGTGTTGATATGCCGTTTAACAAACAAATCAATTAATCAAATAAACAACTTAAACAAGCCAAATAACAGAAGAGGTTCAGATGATATTTCTTCAGTATTTTCAAACTATGGAAGTTGTGTTTTGAATTCCAATATATCTACATTTTAAATCAATTTCCTTTCAAGAACGATCGGCTTTAGAAGATCATATGATTTTGGTTGATTTTTTTATTCGTTTTCTACGGTTTGCCAACTCTTTGCAGGTTATTTAAAGTCAGAAAATATTTTTAGATTGCCAAAATTTGTTTTTTAGATAATAATGATTTAGTGATACAAATCTGGTGGGGAAGAGATGGATTCATGCCTCAATAGAATTTGATATACAAGCAAACAATTTCGTCTCTCCAGTTTCGCTCACAAATCTTAAGTCAACCCGTGACATGATTTTCAGGCATTTTCCAACAACGCCGCACGTTGGAGTGTCACCTCCTCAGCCCCCCACTAACATCAAGGAGTTGCCTCCCTGACAGCTCGAACATGCTGAGATTCGAAACCATTTCCAATAATTAGAACATTCCACTAGTCGTCCCTTCAGCCGCACGAACATGCATATATGCACACAGATGCAAGTGTGACTGAAATAATACGTGTTCTGCATTGTGTCCTTTCTAAATTGACGTGTGTTGTATTTAATATAAATTTTGAATATAAATGAATTTGTAGAAACAAGTATAAATTTGGACTATTCCTGTAGACTTGTGCAAAATCTCTTGTTTCATAAATATCAAGGCCTGTTTTCTTTTGTTTGAAATGTAATTACAAAACCCGAAATTCTCATTGTTGGAAAAATAGAAAACCATTTTCAATAATTTCTTTGTTTGCAGTGACATTTTGCTGCATTATTTTTCTCAGTAAAATGATGCATACATTTCTCACAATAATTTGCATTCCGAATCCGTAACGACCTTAAATGTATTTTAGGAAAGTGAAAGGGAAAGTGAAAGAACAGTTTTATAAATGAATTAGTGTACTTGACGTTTCTAAAGTGGAAATTTACGCAATTATCAAATGTGTGCATAGAAAATTCAAATAATGTTCTTTATTCGTTTGTGCCTTTACTCCTTGCGTAAAAACTACTCTCTAAACAAAATACTCTGTTAACACCGCAGATAATTCAAGAATAAGAATTGTCTTCAACTCAAAATATTGGCGTTTCACAAAACAAGACTATTCATACCTTTCCCAAGTATATTAGCACGTAAGTGAATGGAATAGATTAGACTAGAATACGAACACGGCTCAGCGATTCCTCAATCCGAGCCGCTATTCATTACCTTACCGTGCATCCTCCTTAATTGATTTATATACATATATAATTATAATTAATATATATATATATATATATATATATATATATATATATATATATACCCTAAAATGAATTTATAAAATAAAAGAATAATAATAAATGAAATAAAAATAATATTAATAAAAATAACCTAAAATTAAGTTATAGTTGTACAGATAATTTAGAAAAAAAAAACGCATAATAAATAAATACTTAAACCAGAATAAAAAAATACTTATCCAGAAATTAGGATAAATAATAATAAAGAAAAATTATGCAACTGTAGGAATCCTATAAATTATCCATTGAATAATAAATGTCTCACAGAAGCTATAGTTTAGCAATGTACAATCTCAACTACTGAGAATCCTAATATTAAAAAAATATATTGGTTGCAGTAAAAATAGTTTTAAATTAATGTGGAGTCAACATCTGTCTTAATTAATTAAATTTTAAATATCAATTTTAACAATACTGTATCTGGTATACTAATAAATATAATGAATATAGTATTTTAGATCTTTATAAATAAAATTATAAAAACACAAAAAATATGACGTAATCATATGGAAGACGCTAAGTGACGTAATTTAATGTGTAGTAAACGAAAGTGAGTAAATGATGTTGTGAACTGAATAATGGTGATAGGAAAATATGATTCAGTCCTTCAGTAATGGTACCGACATTTATACACTGGCTTCATTCTTCAAAGGTCATTCAAGAACAATCAAAGGAATGGTGAATACGTTTAAAAAGGCGGATCAGTAGAGGAGAAAACTGGATCAGGATGTCACTACAGAATGAGGGATTAGCATTTCGAAATTTATCAATATTTATATATATGTTTATCAATATATATATATACATATATATATACATATATGTTTAGCAATATATGCTTAGCAATCTTTCACATCTATCAATCTGAGTCTATTCATCTCGCTTCCTTTCTGTCTGTCTGTCTCTCTCTCTCTCACACACACATATATATAAACTGCGTCTAGAGATTATATGCAAGTTATGAATTGGTATAAAGAGTTGCGTCTTTAATGTTAAAAGTCCTATTATTATGTTTTTTAGATTCTACTCAATATTATTAACTTACATATATAGTGATAGAGAGAACTATTGTTTTTGGTTGGAAAAATTTTACTAAGTTAACAAAACAGACTAATTTAACTGTCAGTAGTTTATTTGAAACTATTTATTTTGATACTTTTACATTATTATACCTTGTAAAACTAATGTAAAAAAATAATATGAAAAGATTTTAAAACAAATTCATCAATTTCTTAAAGGAAAAACATAAATAAATACATTTTATTTTAAAAATAAAAGATATATTAACAAAAAATAATAAGAACCTCCTAAAATTTATTGCACAAATTCTCCTTTCTTTTCAATAACTCTTAGCAGCCTATTGTCAACATCTGATGTTAGATATGCAATTTTAGCGGCTGGTAAGTAGTTTGCAGAAACTTTAACTGCCTCCCAGAGGTCACACTTGCTGTTGAATTGCCTTCCATTAGATTACATATCTCTCTTGAGGATGTTCCACAGGTTCTCAATGGGATTCAAGTCACAGTTATTTGAAGGCCAGTCTATAAGAGAATCTTCAACAAATCCCTTTTCTTTCAACCAGGATTTAGTAAACTTTGATGCATCACTTGGTGCGTTGTCTTGCATAAAGATCATAGATCTACGCTTACCTAAAGACTGGTTATCAAGCCATTCAAAGAAATATTGCTCTAGAAAATCACAGTAACTTTTGGAATTCATTTTAACCCCGTCTTTCAGTTTAAATGGACCCACGAGCTCATTACCAATAATCCCAGCCCATATCATGATCCCTCCGCCGCCTTGTCGGCGTTAGAAATATTTCTTGTGTCATGTTGCTTGCAAACCCATCCTCGAGCCCATCCATCGGCCCCATCGAGGGTGATCCTTGATTCGTCTGTAAAAAGCACTTTACTGAAATCAGTTTTCATGTATATTTTGCCCACTGCAATCTTCTTTCCTTATATTTTGTGTTAAAATGGGTTTCTTTATTTGATTTTTTACATCAGCAAACTTCCTTAATGCTTTACACCTTGCTTCCCTTGACACCATAGGATCTCCAGCGGCCTCAAATATGAACGCACTTGACGCATTTGGGTTTCTTATTAATTCTCTTCGGATATGTGATAGATCTCGCTTTGTTAAATTCCTGAATTCAGCCTGAGACTTTTTTTTCCTTGGTTGAATTCCCATTTGACATATTTTCTTGATTGTTCGATGATCCCTTTTCAAATCCTTAGAAATTTGAAGCGAAGACTTGCCTTTGCTAATTTCCTTGATTATATAGTTCTTTTCATTCATTGTTAGTTCTTTTTACGAGCCATAATACTAAATTCTAGTTCTTGCAAATAATCTCTTGACACTGCAAAATGCTATAATTACTGAAAAATACTAAATATCAATCTGAAATTGAAAATTGGGACTTAATTGCTTTCATGCTTACTCGCTATACATAATAGTACAAATCATTTCATTGGATAACACATATCTATGAATCTTACATAAAATATTTGACAATACCTCTTTTGCATATAATTTCTAGACGCAGTTTATATATTAACAGTCTTTTTATCTATCTATCTATCTATCTATCTATCTATATTTTGCAGAATAAATATGTATATTGAAACGTAATTTTCTTTCTTTGGAATGCAATTAACCCCATTTTTCTTTACAGAGTATTTACTACGTCATATTTTATTCGGCATGTCTCTGTTCCCTCAATAAAATGTCTGTTAAACAGCTAGAGGCTGACACAATTTCTATTTACCAACAGGTCACATTTACAATTATGTTTACACGAGAACTATACCCTATAATATTTGGTTTATAATAATTGTTTTTATTAGATATATTTACAATAACATATTTGTAGTTGACGGATTTTGTTATGCAAGATGATTGCTGTTCTATATAATAGTGGCATCGCAATGGGTTTCAGTAAGATACGCCCTCAAAACAGAAACTAGATATTGTAAAGTTATTTAATGATAGGAAAATAATATTGGGAATTATGTACAAGGCGAATATGGTGAAAAAATATTAAAAAACAAATCGAAAATATTTACAAAAAAAAACTAGCTTTAAAAATATCCGAAAAAAGATTTATTGCAAATTAAAAGGATGATAAATATGAAACATAGATTGATAAACAGGAATATATTTGGTGAAGCTGGTGTGGTGAATGTCAACATAGAGAAGCAGGCAGAACATCAAGAACACTGGTTAAATATAATAAATCAAACTATCAAATTTAAAGAAAATCACGAAGAGAAGCATGTAAGCCAATGAAATTTGATTTCGTAACATTAATTTTCATTGATGAATGTAGAGCTACATTGGCTGGACAAAATAGATCCTTCACTGAAATGGTCAACGAATATAACTTACAAGGCAAGTTGGGGCGGAGTAATGTAATGACTGGCCGCTCGTATGTCTAGGGCGGATAGCCATTCTCTATTACAGACGCCTGATCAGGCACAGTTGAACAAACACTGAGCTGGTTTATACCGCAAGTATGCCTAGCCGGCGTTAGCCACAGTTTCTGTCAGAGATCGCATTATCTGGTGTGATCAAAAGTCGTAAAAGGTCATCACACTCAAATCCTCGCTCACGATGACTTTCAACTTTGTGCCAGATTAATCACTAAAGTCTCCCAAATGATTCCATCTACCCAATGTCTTTAATCCGGTTTTCAGGCACTTTCCAACGGTGACGCACGCTGGGATATTCTCTAAACTAAAGACCGGTACCATCAAGAAATCAGTTACCTGACAAATCGACCGTGTTTAGTATTGAACCCGGGTATCATGATTGGTAAAAGAACTTTTAACGACTCGGTCACCTGCTATTATTATTGGATGTAGAACAATGCCACATCAAACATACTTCTTGTATCTAGAGATAGGCACATAATGATTGCAAGTTTTTGGAGAAAATATTTTTTTTGATTGGTGTAAGTTCTAACAAAAAAACTTACCATTAAAGCTTATATTCATGAAAGAGAAGGTTTCTTTCTAATTTTATAATGTTTACAATTGCCCAACTTGGATGAACAGTTTTTAAATAGACTAAATGAATGGAGTTCCCCCTTGCCAACTTCGGATATTAAGCTAATGGAAAACTTATAACTTGGAAAACTATATGTATATTAGAATGGAGAAGCTTATTTACGTAAGGATGAGTAAATTGGAAGCATTCAATACTGGTGAAATTTAAAGTCGAAACAGAAGAAATTATAACACAACCAATGGAATAATATCTGCAGAATTTCAATAAGCCCATATTAAAATGAAATAACAAAATTACTCAGCAACATAGGGTATTGTATTAGTCATATATATATATATATATATATATATATATATATATATATATAAAATATTTAAGTAAATACTCTGTTCATAATAAGCAGTATTAACAAAATTTACCGGCCCCAATGTTCTATAAATCACAAAGAACATATGCAGCGTCCAACAGGAATCTAACCTGTATTCTACACGGAGCCGCCATATAGCCTGCCGTGCTACAATACTTAGCTATAGAGGAAGCGTCTAATTAGAAAGTTTAAATTACTGTTTTTAAAATACAAATTTTCTATTATTTTTCTCGAATGCTCATATTTGCTTGTATTTCTTAATATACAAGGTAACCAAAAAAGTTCTGTCCGTTTTTAAAGGTAAAAAAGAGAACTCTTCACAGTATGTGTAACTTATATTTAGTCTTCGAAGTAATCGCCATCGGCATCCAGCACCTTCTGCCAACGTGTCTCCAGCTGTTCAATACCCTTGCGGTAGAACTCGGGGAGCTTTGATGCAAAGAAGTCTGTGAGGGCTTTGCGCAAGTCTGCTTCATTGGTGAAGGATTTCCCACGAAGATGATTATCCATGGAGTGGAAGAGGTGGTAATCCGATGGCATAAGGTAGGCTGAATAAGGTGGATGGCACAAAATCTCCCACCCAAGTTGCTGTATGGTATTCCTGACCACTCGAGCGACATGCTGCCTGGCGTTGTCATGGAGGAAAAGCACACCTTTGCGATTCACCAGTGCTGGCTCCTTCTGGCACAATGCCTGATGCACATGTTTCAATTGCTGCGAGTATAGGTCTCCAGTGACCGTTTGGCCCGTTGGTAGCAGTTCATAATGAACCACTTGACGACCTGTCCACCAGACACAAAGCATAATCTTGCGTGGGTGCATAGGTCATCTTGCGGTGTGAGGGACAGCATCCTGAGGAGACAACCAATGCCTGGAACGCTTGGGAGTTTCGTACAGAACCCACTTTCCATCACTGGTAAGCACTCGATTGAATAAGGATGCGGTACGGTGGCGAGAAAGACGCGATACGCAGGCTGCCACTCATTGTCCCTTGTGGACCTCCAACAGCGTTTGCGGAACCCACTTGCTCAGTTTGTACGTCTTACCTAGGCGGTGCAGGTGAAGTCTAACTATTTCATCGGAAACGTTGAACTGTCTTGCAACTTCACCACACGTTAGACTACTGTCCTCTTCAATGGCCGCCTTCAGGACACCGTCATTCAAGACCTGTGGTCGTCCACTGTGAGGTTGATCATGGAGAGACAAATCTTCCGACTTGAATTTTCGAAACCAATGCCTTGCAGTACGTTCATCCACAGCACTATCCCCAAACGCTTGACATATGCGGCAAATTGATGCCAATTGTCCGAATTTGAAAACAATTGCCACACGTATTTCGTATATATTTCTACTTCATTTCAGTGACTAATCAAAAAACGAACAGACCTTTTTGGGTTACCTTGTATTATATCATATATATATATATATATATATATATATATATATATATATATATATATATATATATATATAGGTAAAAGGAGAACAAATGGAGTATAATTCCCCTGTTCGTAACATTTATTTAAAAAGGGATCAATACACAGTAGAGGTAAATATTATTTATTTATGATATTAAAACAATTGCAATTCTGTTTCAACACTACAAATGTGATTCTTCAAGCGATTGTAAACTACTGGAGAATGAAGGATTATTTTATTTCAAAAAGCAAGCCTCTTTTTTTTATTGTGTAGCGATTTTTAATATGTTTTTTAAATCTTCTTAAATAAATAAATTATATATATATATATATATATATATACACATATACATACAGGGTGATTGATAAGTAGGTCCCCATTTTAAAATACTTATAATTTATTTATTAACTATAATTTTTACCTGAACTGGATATGAGAGAAATGCTTTTAGTATGGAGCTTTTATTTAAAATTCGATATGGGCACCATATTTCGCTACCAGCTTCTCGATCCGACCACGAATCGCGTCAAATGATTTTACCAGGAACACTTGTGGTATGGAAGACATAACTTCTTCTATTCTTGCTCCTTTAACCAACACCAAAGAAAAAAATCACAGGGTGTTAAGTAATGACTCCTCTCTGACCACTCATACATAAAATAAGGAGATGCTATTCATTATCCCGGTATATAAAGAAATATCCAAATAGAAAATACAAAAAGTCAACGTCTGGACAGGATCAGATGATTTCAGGATGCACTTCTTTTTCAGAAAACAAAACGTGTTGCTGTCTGTACGTAAGAGGTTCTTCGGCTTGGTTGTGTCTCCATTACGTATCTGGGGCACAATTTATTTTGAAATGACTTACCAAGATTGTAGACAGGCTTCAGTTGAAAAATTAATACAAGAAAGAATAAAACAGAAGTGTAAAAAATGAATGAAAACACCAAACTGTAAAGAAACTTAAAATAATAGTTATTTCTTTAAGAAAACAGTATCTTCGTAAAATTGGAAGTTAAATTAATGAAGCCAAATTGCACAATGTGTTAAAATATAGAGAAATTATTACACAATCAAAACTGCCACTGAAGAAATAGACTGGTCTCCTCACAGTGAAAGTATTAATGAACATTAGATATATTCATCGTTTTTTGAAATACAACTCCTCATTATCAAGTTTGCTTTTTGTTTTGATAAGCGTTATAATGATGCTTTATATATATAATTTAGCTCTTGAAAATACATTTCAATTGAGCAATGTTGAGTGATAAGCTAATTCTATAAACAACAGCCACCTGCACTAATGCAAAGCTCTTCAGTAAAATGAATGGAGCACTTTGGCTGGTTGGCATTTGTTTACATTTGTAAAAACAATACGCTAGATTTAGTTGTGTAATTCTACCGAGTGAAGATAGCTCTGGCTGACACAAAATTAGTTGTGTTTCCATCCTGGCTTGATGCATTCGGAAGTCTAGTCGCACTGAGGAGCTGTTTATACAGCGAAACAGTACTGTCTGTGAATGACATATATATATATATATATATATATATATATATATATATATATATATATATATATATATATATATATATATATGTATAATTAAACAACTCTAAGAAATTTCATACCATTCTAATGGGGAACTGCATACGCGTATTTCCAACTCGCAGCAGTATATGACCACATCAATAGAGATTTCTTCTTCTCATTCATTGGAAACCAACGGCCAAGCTCCAAATCCTCTATATAAATTGATCTACATGAGGAACTGTAACGATCTAAAGATTCGTATATGTCTGGCGAGGACCTCAATGTGGAATCGTTTCAGACCTCAAGATAAATACGAGAAATGTAAATGAGTGCCGTAATCTATTTAATCCCCTCCTATGCCCGACGAATGTACAAAAACAAATGAGATGAAATGGGCACTGAACATTTCAGCATTCCATACAGCATCCCTAATGAATCTTTTAATAGAAGACAATGAACGCGACCTCCCTCCCTCCCGAGGTCAATGTACTGATGATGAGTTAGGCCTGGCTATACGGATGACGTATAGATTCATAGTTGGGATGAAAATGATCCTGAACAGAAAATCAGAATCATTTATCAAGTTATTTCAACAAATGGGACTCAATTTATAATATTTCAAAACAGAAACTATGATCTAGAATTGGAATGAAAGCAATGATGGCATCTACACTGCATTAATCATAAAAATTCTGGATGTGGAATCAGAAAATATAAAACACTTCAGATACCTCGGTGTATGGATCACTTATAAAACAAATTGAGTACAGGAGAAACGAAAAAAAGGATATAGAATAAACTGTGCTAAGAGATAATTTCACCCAACACTGTTACGAAACCAAATCATCAACGTGAAATCGCAAGCCATGTTCTTAAATATTTCCCAAATGAAATCGGATAAAAATTATACGCAAACACATTTTTTTAAGCATTTCACCCGAAGCAAGACAGGAAGCCACTAGCATGCAAGGGGTTACAGAGGATTTGGAGCAAGAGCAGATAGGAGTGATAGAGGAAAGGAAGTGGAGAAGGATAGCGGATAGATCAAGGCAACTGGAGATGTCGATTGACATTACATTTGAATAGTTGGAGATTATAGTTATCAGTGAAACAGGAATAGTGAAGGGAGTTCCACAGGCGAGAGGTGCGAGATATGAAGCTATTGGAGTAGAAGAGACGGCTACATTTAACAGTTTCAACAGTAAAAGGGTGAGAGAGGGATGCCAGCCTCGTAGGACATTTGAATTCAAGAAGCCTGGGAACCAACTAAATCAGCTCATCGGAGCAATTACCGTGAAAGTATTTGTAAAAAAGACAGAGAGAGGCGACGGCGCGTATGTGAGAGAGCGACTGCAGACGAGATGACAGATTAGGGCCAATTACGTTGCATATCCGTCTCTGAATCTTATCAAGTACCGCGAGGCAAACAGCAGGGGATCCAGACCATAGATGGCAGCAATACTCCATGCAGGGGAGAATGGTTGATTTATAGATTTGAAGGATCGATTCCGGGGAGAAAAATTTCCTGGCCCGGCACAGGGAGCCAACTGACCTTGCGGTGGATGAAGAAATTGACTCAATGTTTTTGTTCCATTTCAGGTCAGCAGATAGCGTGAGACCGAGCAGCCGCAGAGAGGAGGTCTCGAAAAGTTGAGCTTCAGACATTCTAATGGGATGCAGGGAAGGATATCTGTGGTGATTATTAGAGAGCAGTTTTGTTTTTGAGGTGATAAAGTTAACCAGCCAATTCCTGCCCCAGTTCACAACTGATTGGAGGTCCTTTTCGAGACGAATGACCAGGTTAATTTTGTCAGCGACACTAGATTTTTTGTTGAGGCAGCAGTAAATTGTGGTGTCGTCCGCGTAGATGCCAACTTGGGAATCTATGGCGTCAGGAAGATCAATTATGAAGATAAGGAACAGAGTAGGGCCTAGGATGGAGCCTTGAGGAACACCTGCATTCGTTGGATAGGAGCTGGAGGAGAATCCGTTGAGAACGACCTTCAATTCATGGTTTGACAGGAATGAATGTATTAGGTCAAACAATCAACCTGTAATACGATAACCCTGAATCTTGCGAAGAAGGCCTGCATACCAAAGCCTATCAAACGCTTTGGAGATGTCTAGGGCCACGGCACGAGCTTCTCTGTTATTATGAAGAGCTTGGTAGACAAATTCAGTGATGGCCGTAAGCACATTGTATTGCTTGTCTGGGAGCAGATCATGGGATGTAAGGTGGTTAACCAATTCGGCTTTGATTAGGGATTCGAAGACTTCGCCGAAGAGGGGTAGGAGACTGATAGGACGGTAATTAGAATGGTCAGAGGGGTCGCCAGAGTTCTTAAAGACAGGAACATTGGATGAGGACTTCCAGCAGTCAGGAAAACAAGACTCCTTGAGGCAGTAGTTATATAATTTAGAGAGGGCGGGCGCCAATTCAGGCGCGCATTTCTTCAAGACAATGGCTGGTATGCCATTTCCACCTCTAGCCTTGTGGGGGTCTAAATTAGAGATAATACCCAATACCAATGACGGGGATATGTGTTACCCGCTCAGTAGGGCCTCAGTTCGGAGAGGGAAATCGGGTATGGACACACCGGAAGAGTCAAGCGTTGAATTGAAAGAAAATTTCCGAGCAAAACATTCAGAAAAAGGAAACATTAAATTTACAGTTCTCAGAGCCCCATCTCCTTCCTGTGCATGTGTAGTCGCATCACTCTAGTTGGATGAATTTTTAAAGAATGAAAAGGATCACACGAAAACATTTCCAATTTATCAGTTTTTCTCTAAAATTGTTCTAAATATGTAAAGATTTTTAAAAATAGTTTTCCCATATATAATTGTATACACTCAACATGATATTTGCTTGGATAAAGTCCTCCTCTTGGTTGTTGAACTGATCTTCCTCCTTCCAACCTTTCCGATCCTTTTTAATTTGGCGTAGTCCAGATATATGGTGTATATTAAATTGTTCTGTAATTTCCTTTGAGGTAAAGATGGGATTGTCTGTAACAACAGCTTACAAGTTTTCGGAATCAAGTTATTGGAAAAACCTATTTTTTGTTGGTCTTTTAAAAACTGAAGAGTCACTACTTTGGAAACGGGAAAACCACCTCCTGCAACTTCTTTCGTTCACTGCATCATCTCCTTAAGCGCTTTGAATAGAATTTAATGCTTCACTTGCATTGGCAATTTTATGAAACTCATACAGTAAGATATGTCGAATGGGATTTTAGATGGGACGAACATGGGTGCGAATATTACCGAAGATCCTGAAAAATATTTTTATAATGTGAAATTGAAAGATATAAATTACTTATTACGACATTCCTTAATTATAACGAGGGACCCAAATTTCATAAATATTATCTAAAGCTTTCTTTTAAAAAATCGGACATTACTTTAGCACTAACCTTATACACAGACACACGTGCGCAAGCGCGCGCGCACAGACACACAAACACAAACACACACACACACACACATATATATATATATATATATATATATATATAGATAGATAGATAGATAGATAGATAGATAGATAGATAGATAGATAGATAGATAGATAAAAATGGAAAAACTGAGACTAGATAGATAGATAGATAGATAGATAGATAGATAGAAACGGACTTAGAGTAAATGTGAGTAAACTAAGATATGAACAGACTGGGATATGTGCGCGCGCACACACACACAGACACACACACACACACACACACACACACACACACACACATATATATATAGACAGATAGATAGATAGATAGATAGATAGAAACGGACTTAGATTGAGAGATGTGAGTAAACTAAGATATGAACAGACTCGGATGTATACGAATAGACAGATAGATAGATAGATAACTAAAAGAGCAATATGTGAGTAAGCCGAATCACTTTGAGAGTTAGGATCAGTCTTCTAGTGATTTGCATAAACATCACATTTGTAAGTAATTAACATTTATTTGTTAAATGAACCCATACAATTGGCTGAAGGAAAAGCAGTAAGTGTCCATTTTTCTTTCATTTAACACAATGCAATGAATAATTAAAAAGTTGTAGACAAGATGACAACGACTTTTAAACTGCTTTTTGCTGTTTTGTCATTATTATGCGTTTGATGCGATTAATGGAAGTGGTTTGAAATGCTAAAGCAGACTTTTTTCATCTCTGATATCTCACTACAATTATGTTACTTATTTGCATTTGTCTTTACGCTAAGGGTAATGTAGGACGTGAACATTATAGAATGAAAGGCATATAATAAAATAGTTAAATAGTGTCGTTTGTCGAGAATGACAATGGAGGTAACAGTTTATTTATCTTACACTCTAGAAAGGTAAACGATATGTTAGTAATTTTATTTTACCATGCTATGTTTTCATTAGAGTTGTACTCCGATTGCATCCTAATGATATGGACTTTTTGTGTATAACCTATTAAAGAAATTAAATATAGTTGGACTAAATCAATGCTGACTCTCCCCAGTGATATGTAAATAAAACTATTTTACCATGGTATCTACTGACGGTGTTGTGATTAGAGTTGTACCCCGATTGAATACTAATGATATCGACTTTGTTGGGTTTAAGATATTAAAGAAAAGATATTCAGCTTACTAAATCAATGCTCACTTGCTGACTCTCCCCAGCGATATTTTAGTAAAACTATTTTACCAAGTTTCTACAGACTGTGATTATAGTTTTACCCCGATTGCATTCTAATGATATCGACTTTGTTGGGTTGAAGCTCTTGAAGAAGAAAATGTCATTTGGACTAAATCAATGCTCACTTGCTAACTCTCCCCAGTGATATTTATTAAAACTATTTTACCACGCTATCTACTGACGGTGTTGTGATTAGTGTTGTACCCGATTGCATCGTAATGATAGCGACTTTGTTGGGTATAAGCTATTAAAGAAATGAAATTCAGTTGGACTAAATCAATGCTCGCCTTCTGACTTTCACCAGTGATATGTTATAAAACTATTTTACCATGGTATCTACTGACGGTGTTGTGATTAGAGTTTTCCCCGATTGCATCCTAATGATATCGACTTTGTTGTGTTGAAGCTATTTAAGAAAAGATATTCAGTTGGACTAAATCAATGTTCGCTTGCTGACTCTCCCCAGCGACGTGTGAATAAAACTGGTGGCGGGGGGCTGTATCTATTGACGGTGTTGTGATTTGACTTGTTCCCGATGATATGATAAAACTTTAATCACCATGGTGCAACATTTGTTCCACTTCCACATTCCATCTCTCCGACCAATAAAATAATTAGACTGTCTATGATGGCATTTGAAGTAACAGCTTAATTAAATTGCTACTTGAAAATGACTAATTCGTCAACAGATTAGTCGAATAACTGTTAGGATATATTTTTAACGACTTCACCCCAAGCAAGGCAGTAAAGATACAATAATATGCAAGAATTAGAAAACAGAAACATTACTAACTATACCAGTGAGAGAATTTTACCTTCATAGCTTATGATTGAATCGAGTACACGTAGAAATAGACACATACATTTAACAGTAATATTAGTATATCAAATTATTTATAGCAATTATTTCTTTCTATGTGTCGTGTGCTTTCAGGACGTAGGTAATCATGGCTCTCCACCTGCCTGTATCCCTTGCAGCTCTCAACAAGGTCCTTCCCTCTACTACCTCCCCCAGACCACGTTCTGTCATCCACTTGCTTAAGTCCGCTAGGTATGTCATTCGTTGTTTTCACTTATTTCTCTATCCCTCTTTTCGACCCGTGAGTATCAGAGTCTCCAGGCCTTCTTTCCTCATTATGTCTCCCAATAACTTCAGCTACCTCTTCCAGTTGTTACGGATTTTTAATCCAGTATTATTTATTATTGCACTGGGGGTTATTTTTGTGGACATAGGCCTTTTGTTTTTATACAGAAGTTTTTTGATACAGAAAAGAACACTCATAAAAAAGAAAAAGAACACTTATAAAAAAGAAAAAGAACACTAATAGAAACCGAAAAAAAACACATCTCGTGCCCATATTCATGACTGATGCTGCTGACAATGAAGGTTGACTAATGCAAATAAGGATACTAAAGATCATTTATTTGATAAGTAACATTGTAAAATGAACATTTCTAATTGACTCGTTAAATTTCTTGCAACGGAGAAAATAAATTATATGCGGCTACATTACAGAACTGCAATAACTAAAGATACGAACTACTAATTCAAGATGCCAAAGTTAAGCAAATACGAAAATTTAAATAATTGAGATGTGTTTCACAAAGGGAGGAAAATGACACCAAAACGCAAAGGCACATTGTAATAACGAAAGATGTCTCTCAATATCTAAGTATTAAAAAACAAGAACACTTCGTTATAAACAAAGGAAAGAGAGCTTAAATGTTATGTAAGACAAATCCCGCTATATGAAAGTGAATCCAGAACAATGTCCTCGAAGATGAAAAGGCGACTTCAGACAACAGAGATGAGGTTCTACAGAAGGATGCTGAGAATACCATTGACAGATCGTGCGAGTAAGGGGGAAGTTTTAAGGAAAGCGAAAACGAAATTGGTACTTATATTCAGAAAGAGACTGTTGAAATTCCTGGAGCAGCTAATGCGGAAAGAAGGCTTGGAGAATTTGAATGACACTCTCAGGATGTATTGAAGGCAAGAGAGAAAGGGAATCATCAAGTAACTTACGTAACGAGCTTGTGTAAATGGCTAGAAGAACTGTGCTTGGGAGTGCTAAGAGCTACAAAGAATATGATGCTGTCGAGGGCCATGATCACTTACGTCCCGAGGTGACGGGATAGAAAGAAGAAAAAGAAGAAGAGGAATATATCCAGTAGTTTCAGTTAACTTAACACCGTCAGAGTTTTACCAGTTAACCATTACAATAAAAGTAAATCATTACTTGAAAGACCCGTGAAAATTTCGCGGTTTTCCTATTTTAAATTTCTGATGAAACTTAATTCTTCAGTTATTGATTGAATAAACCCATGGCGAGTTCTATGCAAATAAAACATGACAATAAAACCCATGGCGAGTTCTATGAAAATAAAACATCCGTAGAAATTCCCATATCACTTCGTCAAATATTTGAGTTTAATAACTTTAACAAAATATTGCAATAACAATCACAAATATGAATGATGGTCGTTATTTTAAAAAGTAAGGGTGTACAAAAGAAAAAAAAAATTCAAGTTTTCCATTTCGCTGAAATAGACGTTAAATACTTCTAACTTCTTTTCTTTCTTCCTTTATTTCTTTCATTTTGTCACTGAAACCAAGTAGCCTCTCGGATATACCATTTCGTATTTTCACACGGTCAAAACTGAATAGTCCATTTTTTATTAAGTAATGACAGGGCGTAATGGTTGTGCGAAGTAACTAAGTAACTAACTAACCAAGGGAGGAATAAGCAGAATTAAAATAGGATGATGTTATTACAACAGAATGTGACATCTTACTTGACCTCTTACTCGACGGAGACGGATACCTTAGCCTTCCATATATTTCACATGAGCAGAAAGTTAATTTCGACATATTCCAAGACATATTCACATTTTTCACTCTGCTTGTCTTTTATACACTTAAGATCAGAATCATTACCCACAATTCTTACTGCTAAACATCCGTGCTAAACCGGCATATATTATATATCAACAGAAAGCGTTTGCAATATAAACTCAATTGCCTCCATTTTATCGTCCGCGTTTTTATCCATTATATTGTTTTCTAGCGAAGAGAAATAGAAATATAGCCGATATCTACGTCTTTCTAGATCATTTTCCCGGAGGAAGTCAATCTCCCAAACGCAGACTTTTCGAACACATCTACAAGTAACGGTTGCCAATATTAATTTTGAATAGTGGATATGATGTTTTTCTTTTTCCCAAGCAGTTAGAAATTCTTTGAGACACAAAGAAAATACCTTCACAAAATATGCACTATTGACAGGAGTAGTTAAACGAATGTTTACTTGCTCTCTTTAATATATCGATATTTATTTTCTATTTCATATCAGATGAAGAATTGTCAGCCATTATTATTATATTAGATCGCCATTATTATCATATTAGATCAGTCATTATTAGGATATTTGATCAGCCATTATTATTATATTAAATGAAGCATTGTTAATCATTATTATTTCTTTTATCTGGTTAATAACTACCCTCTAGAATCTTTTTTCGCATTTTTATTGCAAAGTCACCCAGGCCGTTAATTTATGGTAAGGGAAAACAGCTTACTGTCAGTAAGAATCCAAATCACGTCACTTTTGTATCAAGGAATTTACAAAAAATACTTAATTCAACTTTAAAGCAATGATACTTCTACGGGTAAATTGTTCGTCTACCACAAACAAAAAATAACTTTCAAAAGCAACATAAAAATCCGATGAAAGAGAAAGCGCATAGAAAATAATAGTCAATAAAAGTGTGAGTTATTTTTTTTAAGCAAATCACCCCAAGCAAAGCGGGAGTGCCACAAGCATGCAAAGGATTTACAAAGAGTGAGAGTAAGAGTAAAGAGGGATGTTTGAGAAAAGATAAAGAGAAGGACAGGGATCAAGATCAAGGCATCAGAAGATGTCGATTGACATTACATTTGAATATTTGAAGATTATAGCTATCAGGGAGGTAGGAGGAAGGGAGTTCCACTGTTGGGAAGTGTCAGGGAAGAAGCTGTTGGAATAGAAGAAGCGGCTACATTTATCCATGCTGTCGGGGCACCAGTGAAAGTAGCTTGTCAGAGCAATTGCCACGAAAATATATTTAGAAAAGACAGAGGGAAGCCACATCAAGTCTGTGAGAAAGTGACTGTAGTCGAGATACCAGATCAGGACCTATCACATTGCATATCCGTCTCTGGATTTTGTCGAGGACATCGAGATGAACACGGGGGACACCAGGCCATATATGACAGCAGTATTCAATGCAAGGACGAATAGTAGACACTAGAAAAACATTAGGGATTATGGTTAACAATGATTCAACTAAATAAAAAATTGAGATGAAAATGCATTCTATTCAAGAATTAATCATGGGTGACAATATAGAGTGACCTAAAAAAACGGGAACTTTTTAACAATCCAATAAAACGAAGAGTGATGGAAGAAAAATATTTAATTCATAGTAATTGAAAACTTAAACATGCCATTTAAGAAACAATGATGGAATTTCATTTTTTTTTAAATTACGTCCTGTAGATGGTGTCCTCCTGTACGAATGCATTCTTGAAATCTGCTATTGAGATTCCTCATTGACTGCTGCAACATCTCAGCTGGGATACTGTGAATTTCATTCTCGTTACTAAAATGGCGAAATGTTTACTTGCTCAAGGACAATGTCTCGCAGTGTTGCCACTTGCTCATGTCTGGCAATACGTACTTAAAAAATTCCCGTTTTTTGGGGTCACCCTGTACTTATACTAATCATGGCTGACAATACTAATGAAGGATATGAAAGTAAATGCTTATCAAAAGTTGATAATAGCGTTTTACAATGCTTCAGCTAATGCAAAATTAAGATAGCAGGAATTATTTGTCAACACTGAATGATAAGGTATGACAGTGTTTCATTTAAACATAAATATGTGTCAAAGATTATAAATGGTGGTTGACAATTTATCCTTTAATAAAAATGAAAGGAGATACTAGCCAAAAATGTATTATTAAATGCGGGCGATACTTTATTTACAAATAAATGAAATAAAATTACATACTAGTAAAAAACATGAATAACATTGATTCTTATGAAAGATGCAAATGGAAAGAAATACTAATCAACATTATTAACAGTGGTTGACAATACTTTACCTAATAAAATTGCATCAAAATTTAAAATGAAAATAAACATACTACAAATTGAATAATAATTGTTAGTATTGCTTCATCTATACTATTCAAAATTAATAATGTTTAATAATGTTATAAAGACAAAATAAATTAAAATATATGATGAAAATAAATATTATTAATAATTAATAGTGTTATGCAATACTTCATCTGACGAAAATAATGTAATAATGAATTTGAAAATCAGTACTATTCAAAATAAATAGAGATAATTGATATGATAATTTAATAAAATATAAAACTTAAGGTGAATATCTTACTTGTTTGAATGTGTAATAAATGCGAACAATGATTCAGTTAATAAAAATAGATTAAAAATTAACATGAACGTGGATACTTGTCAAAAGTTAATACAAATATCGGTATTTATTTAGAACTTACACCAAAATCAGACAGAACAATGTATATGGGAATATCATATGCTTAACTAATCGATATTTGACTAAGAAACTAAATTGCGGTTGGTTTTTATAAATAACCATGCGCATGTTAGTTTTTTCGATTTCTAAATTATTGCCAAGATCTTATTTAAAATCAAAATATTCAAGAATGCAAAGAGAACAAGCAGGTTTCAATTTTCGCACATTATTATTAATATTATTTTTTCATTTGATTTCTGTTGCATACACATATTCGGGTTGCAACTATAGACCTAAGGTCAGAAATGGATTCATGATATTTTCCACTGATCATTTATGTAACAAAGAAACACCCGACTAAATCTGCAAACACTTTACATAGATAAGGCGCTTCTTAATGTGTGGCCTGTACTTGTGGCTAAATTTCTTTGAATTTCTTTAAGGCATCGCCTACCAGGAATCCCTTCCTTCTTTTCCAATCAGTCCGAGGGTTCGAAATTTAACTGGAATTCTTAATGTGCCACAATTTTTAGATTTCTACTTCAAGATGCTTGTATTTTGATAGTTTTTTTTTTGAAGATCTTCAAATATGCATTACAATCTGTATGGACTGCCATATCAATAAAAATGCACATTTTTTCTTTGCTGTCTCTAATAACGATGTCTGGTCGATTAGCTTTCATTGTTCTGTCTGTGTGTATTGTAAAGTCCTATGAAATTTTTACATGACATATCTCTGTAACCGGCTCTGAGTGGTGTCCATAACAGTTTCTTACATTGCCTTCCCGTAAAAGTAGCATAATTTCGAATGCACATATTAGCTCACTCTATGATGCCGAGTTTTATATTCAGTGGGTGCATACATCGTTCAATCTGATACAAAATGGCTAATTGTTTATTATTATTATTATTATTATTTTCTTTGATATCTGGCGTTTACACATTTCTTTCCGGGTCCCGCCCAGGGACCTAAGGTTAGAAATGGCATCATGACACTTTCCACTGCAAAAAAAAAACAAAATAAAATAAAAAATAATTACATAGACAAAGCCCTTCGTAAAGTGTGGGCTGTACTTGTCAGAACAATTTTTTGTATCTCTTTGAGGCATGGACTTCCAGGGATCCCTTCAATCAGCCTACTGGAATCTTTTCCAACCAGTCCAAGGGCTCCAACTACAACAGGAATTGTTGATGTTCCCATGTGCCACATTTTTGAGATTTCGATTTCAAGGTCCTTGTATTTTGACAGTTTTTCGAATATCTTCAAAGACACATTGCAGTCTGCAGGGACTGCCATATCAATAAGGAGGCACTTATTTTGTTTGTGGTCTTTAATAACAATGTCTGGGCGGTTGGCTTTGATTGTTCTGTCAGTGTATATTGTGTAGTCCCATAGAATTGTAACAGGTCCTATCTCCGTAACCGGGTCAGGGTGGTGTTCGTACCAATTTCTTCCAGTTTCCTTCCCATAGGAGTTGCAAATTTTCCAGTGCAGATATTGGCCCACTCTGTCATGCCGGGTTTTATATTCAGTGGATGCCAATATCGTGCAACCTGATATAAGATGATCAATGGTTTCTGGATATTTGTCACAGAATCTGCATCTTGGGCTAACACAGCATTTTAGTATATGTGCTTGATAATTCCTAGTTAACAAGCATTGGTCTTGTGCAGCAATTATAAAACCCTCAGTTTCACCTTTCAACCCTGCACTACGTAGCCACTGATGGGTGCGGTTTTTGTCTACGTCTGCTTGTTTGGTACGGGCAGAGTATTGGCCATGGAGCGGTTTATTTTGCCATTGTTTCTTTATCTGGTCGGTCGCATTTCTCTTTGCATTTTTTAACAGTTTTTTGCAGCTTCAGCCGGTGTACAGTGATGTTTTTGAATTTCTGTGCCCATTTGAAGCTCTTTTTTGAATTTTTCGGCTTCCTTTACTACAGAGTAGAGACACTTACTACTTTCATGTTCCTTGACACATACCATCATCCAGTCTACTGTTTTTTCCAAGTATCTTTGGAGGCCAATTGTTGTACTGTTGTAGGATAGTTCTAGTTGAACTAGTCCTCTGCCTCCTTCGGATCTGGGCACATACAGGCGATCAATATCAGCTTTGGGATGATGCATGCGGTAGCAAGTGAGGAGCTTTCTCGTTTTGGCGTCCATTCGCTTAATTTCAGCTATGGTCCAGTTAAGTACATTAAAGCTGTATTGCACCACAGGAACAGCTAAGGTGTTTATAGCTGATATTCGGTTTTTTGAGTTTAGCTCGGTATTTAGTACCAGGCGTACACGCCTGTAGTACTCCTTCCTTACCTTCTCTTTCATTTGGGAGTGTTGTATGCCATCTCCCTCACTAATTCCTAGGTACTTATAAGCTTCACCATGCTCCAATTCTCTAATCTTCGTGGCAAAATCTAAATCTATTAAGGGTGCTTCTAAAATTCTACCTTTCTTAAATGTTACTTTAGCACATTTATCTAATCCGAAGCTCATGCATATGTCGTCACTAAAGTATTTTACAATATTAAGTAGGCCCTTCAACTCATTGTCGTCTTTGGCAAAGAGTTTGAGATCATCCATGTATAGTAGGTGATTGAATATGTTGTTATTTATTTTGTAGCCATAGCTACTGTTGTTCAGTTCATGCGTAAGAGGGAGTAAGGACAAACAAAACAGAAGTGGAGACAAAGAGTCTCCTTGAAAGATTCCACGTCGGATATTTAGTCGGTTGGATATGGCAGTGCCCCTGGTGTGATTAAGGTATAGTTTGGTGTTCCACATTCCCATGCTGTGCTTAAGGAAATTTAATACCACAGGGGAGACTTTGTACATTTCCAAAGTCTTAAGGATCCAAGAATGTGGAACACTGTCAAAAGCTTTACGATAATCAATCCACGCTGCACTGAGATTTCTACGTCTGCTCCTGCAATTTTCCAGAATCATTTTATTTATTAGTAATTGGTCTTTGCAGCCATATGAACCCCTCCTGCATCCCTTCTGTTCCAGTGGAAGAATGCTGTTTGTTTCTAAAAAGGAGTAAGCACGGTTCGTCATGACAGACGTGATCAACTTATACGTTGTGGAGAGACATGTTATCGGTCGATAATTTTTCGGGTCATCTGTTTCAATTGTTTTTGGTATGAGGTATGTAATACCTTCAGTAATCCATTCCGGGATTTTATTGGGATTATTTACAAGCGTTGATAATGTTTCCGCAAGTATTTTGTGGATAGACGAGAGATGATAAAGCCAGAAATTGGGAACCTTGTCATTTCCTGGGGATTTCCATTTTTGCGATTTCGTTAGAGCTTGCCTAACATCATCTGTGGATATATTTTCCCATTCTTGCAGAGGTGCATCCAACATTCGTTCTTCTTCACGCCGGATCCATTCAGCTTTTGGGTTATATTCCTTCGGGCTGCTCCAAATATTTTCCCAAAATGTCTGTACAGTATCAATCGATGGTGGCCTTTCGACATGTATAGGTTTTTTTCCAATTTCCCTGTAAAATTTCTTAAGGTCCGTTTGGAATATTTTATTTTGGCGATAGAACCTACAACGTTTTTCGTATCGCCTTGTTCTCTGTGCTTTTAGCTGAAGTTTCTGCTTCAGCATTTCCGTGGTTGGTGGAATGTCAAGTAGTGATTTAATTTTGTGTTTCCTCTTGATCTTTTTGCACTTGCGCGTGGAAATATTAGGGTTTCTGGTGAGCTCATCTAATATAGAAAGCTCACATCTGATTTGTTTTATTTCTCGTAACAATTTTGCTTTCCAAGCTGGTTCTCTACGTCTGTTAACTTTATTTATTGTCTTGATCCCAAGCCTCAGAGTCGCTGCTAAAGCTGTTGCGTTGTTATTACGTTGTTAACTTCTGTGATGTTTCCCGGTGGTTTATCTGTTAACAGTGTTTCCAGAGCAGCGTTGTATATTTTCACAATATGCTTGTTGGAATTCGTCATATGGATTTTGGGTAGCTGGTCTCTTTCTGACAACTGTATGAAAGTTACTTTGCTGAGTACTTGGATTACGTGGTTTTTCGCTTCGGTGATTTCCGCTTTGTGGTTTTCAAGGAATTCTAACATAATGTACCTGGAGTCATCTTCAGAAACATTGTCTGGAGAACTGCAGGTTGTGTTTAAGATAGACTCTTTGATTTTATTTCCTGGTAGGTTATTTCGTATTTCATTTGTTTTAGTTTTTACCTCATCCTCTGTCACACTACGTATATCTACATTCATCTCATTACATTTTGAGTGATGGATCATAGTATTTTGTCTTATATCTAATTTTATCCTATCTATTTCTGTCTTTGAAAGTCTGTTGTTTCGCATAATGTCCCTACGGACATTAGAAAGCATATTTGGATTGAGGTTAGGTCTTATATCATTTCCCACCATACTTCTCCATATTTGGTATGTTTGATTGGTGGTGTTCTTTGCTGGGGTTCCGAGAGCAGTGAAGAAAGATGTCATGACTTGTCGATACTCTTCGCGGGTCCATTTAGTTCGTTTTCTTTTTATTAGTCGATTTTGTATTGAGTCACTTGGTCCAAGGTTGGCAATAATCCGGTTTTGGTGACCTAGTGTCTCTTCGTTCGTGGAGGAGTTTGTTCCAGTAACAGATTTTTCGTCCTCAGACTGGTTCCTCTCTGAGAGACGCGGCCCTTGTTGACCCGGGAGACGACCGATCCGGTATGAAATTTCATTCGTATTCGTTAAAATTGTTAGAGTTTTGCGTTTTAACCTTGACCGCCAAGGGGATTTTTTTTTTTTTTTTTTTTTTTTTTTTCTGGATGTCGGAGTAAACAGTTCGAAATTAAATGTGTCGATATAATGCTATATATATCTTTTAAATACTATTAATAAAATAAAATAAAGAAATATAAAATTATTAGAATTTATTATTATTATTATTATTATTATTATTATTATTATTATTATTATTATTATTCTCATCATGTCGTAGGTGATAGTGTCTCTTCACAAATCCCTTATCCATTCTACCTTTTAGCAATGATTGTTTTGATACTATCATCTATTTTTTGTACTACCATTCATGTAGAAAAGTTTGTTAGATTACGCACTGCATCTCTCTCTCCCCGTAGCCTTAAATACGACCTGTGAGTGTTAAATTCTCCATGCCTTCTGTACTCATTGTGTGCCTGCCCCCAAACTTTCAACTTTTTCTCCTTTAGAACCTAAGCACATGTTCCTTTTCGAAATTTTATTTTCTGTATTTCCAAAATGTCGAAATCTGCATATTTTATACAAGTTACAAAGAAAACAACAGCGTGCCTTAAATGCTAATGATACTTTTAAAGAGATTAAACATTCCGATCAGTATAATATTATTTGTCTCGTTGTGCTTGCTCTGGTCTGCCGGGTTACCTGCCCTGACAGAACGTGTCTTCAATTTTCTCCGTTGGTTGGCATTTATTCTTACGTATCGGTGAAACAGCCGTCTTTTATATTCATGACTTCGCAGTCACTTAGGAACTGATAGTTCAACCACTTATAAAACATTATTCTAACACAAAAGAAATTGCTAGTTCCTTCCAAGGAATTCAGATTACTCAAAGAAATGGTACATTAAAGGTTAAATGTCATTAATGTTTATATACGCTTCGGTGTTTTTAGCGGTGGAACCATTTTCAAATGATAATAAGATTTCTAACCAAGCTTGCGACATTTCGCTATTGACATACAGCCTCTTTTTTTCTATTTTTTTTTTAAAAAGAAAGCGATCCCTATTTCCCTGTTGATAGCATTAAAATAACGATAGACTTCAGCCTATGGACTCTTGCTTCACTAACTCTGTTCACAGTAAATTTCTTGTGTTCATACGCTTTTAAGCAATTGAGTCCTGATTGTTCACGGCAGTTTCCATTTCAGATTTCGTCAATTCCACCATGGAACCAAGTCTGAATATCCCAGCACTCACAAAGGCATGATAAGACCGCCTATTCAATTTACGTCAAACGCTTTATTCGGTTACTGAGGAAACCTTAAATTGCGTTTTGGACAACGCGTCTCAAGCGAGCAGAATACAATGCAGAACTTGATAGATATAAAGTCGGAACAAATCTATTTACTTGTTTTCATCGACCTTATGTAGTTCATACAAAATTTTTGCTGTATTTAGCACAGATCAATCAATCTATCTATCTATCTATCTATCTATCTATCTATCTATCTATCCCAGGTTTTTATATATGTAAGTATATCATTCTTTTCAAGAATCCATCTATCTATATATCTCTCTCTATATATGAGTCTTTCAATCTATCTATCTCAGTCTTTTCCTCTATATCAATCTTTTTATCTCACTCTTTTCATTTATGTACGTCAGTCTTTTCAACTATCTATCTATCTATCTAATCTATCTATCTATCTATCTATCTATCTAATCTTATATATATAAATTTTTTTGTATGTATGTAAATATATCAGTATATATATTTCAACAATCTATCTATCTATCTATCTATCTATATATATATATATATATATATATATATATATATATATAAGGTTTTTATGTATGTAAGTATATCAGTCTTTTCAACAATCTATATAACTATCTCTCTATATATAAGGTTTTTATGTATGTAAGTATATCAGTCTTTTCAACAATCTATCTATCTATCTATCTATCTATCTATCTATCTATCTATCTATCTATCTATCTATCTATCTGATCTTTACCAAAGATGCATTCATCTATTTGATCACACCTTTCCAACGATTTCTATCATATAGAACTCAGTTCATCGTTCTTGATTCTGGTGTCAGCTATGAGTTAATTCCTGATTATGACGATAAACTACACCCGACGAGAAAGACCTCTGATTGGGAGGTTTTGGAGAAGCGTGAAACCGCCTCTTAATTGTTGTTGTTCCAAGGTCCACCCTGAACTGGGGTGGTAGGACATATTAAAGTCCCAACTATGGGCAAATATGGGGGTCAATATACCATGAAAGTATAAAAATATATCTTTATAATAAAAATACCAACAATATATTTTCATAGTAAAAAGATTACCAGCAGTACATTTCTGTAAAGAAAATTAATAATGCTCTCAAGAAAATTAAATTTGTACATTAAATTACCCATGAGTAGTTGATATGCCACTAAAGAAACAATCATCTGTGAGTTGATTGATGAATGTTCTGACTAATCTTCTTGATCTTTGTCCGATATTTTGCCTCTCGTAATATAAATTGATGCACACATTGTGTAGATCTCCAGCAATGATTATTAAACCACACTCGTCTTTCTAAGAACGAAAACTTACGGCCATATCACGTTGAAACACCGGTTCTCTCCTGATCATCAGAGTTAAGCAACTTCGAGCCTGGTCACGACCTAGATAGGTGACCGCTTGGAAATACCAGGTGATGTAAGCTTGAATATGTGGGTGTTTAATGGATAACGGTTTGTAATTGGAAATCGGAGATCTGAGTTCCAATTCCAGTTGAGTTCTTTAAATACACTTACTCACAGATACTCTTGTGAAAGTACGAATTCACTCCTTCTACCCGCCCAGCTATGGGTTAACTAATAGGATTTATATGAGTAATTCATTATTAACTCTAAAAATCTGTTCATTCTAAAAACATTATCTGGCTGTACATAACCTATAAACTGGAGATAAGCCGTAAAAAAACAGATCAGTTCACGTATTGAGTCTATAATCCTTTGTAAATTTCAATACGTTCTTCATTGGGCAGTTTACATTTAGCGCCCCTTTTCAGTATTTACGTCGATGTATCAGCTAAAATTTTGCCAGGATTATTTTATGTCTAACTGTTTGAATTGTATGAGAGAATTGCATTACCTTTTGACCCAAAGAGTTGCAGCTTCAGACCTTTTTTCTTTTATCAGATGATATTCTCTTTTGATAATGTTGTCCATGTCATTGCAATCTAACATGTCTGTCTATTTATGAGGGTTTCAAACATGATGCCATGTATACAAAAATTCCACCATGATATCATACACCCATGGGTAAATTAATTGAAGAAACCGTTAGTTTCATTTCTTTCACCATACGGCCAGTTTTAGACACACTGGTGTGACAGGGTGTAATCGATTTCTATTTTTCCTCAGATTAGATCATTTGCAGTGGTATGCAGTAATATAATCTATTTTCTGGGTGTATGATGAAATTTGCATGCCCTTGAAAAATATTGCGTCATCCGTGAATGCATCAGATTTCCATCACTCCCAGACACTATAGTCTCGACTGTCGATTAGTTGTCCTACGGCTTTTGTCTGCGATGGACGTTACTCGAAAGAAGCTTTTATCGAATTTTAAAAAATGCTAAAATATTCTGACGAAACACGCACATCTACAGTTTTGTGACAAGTGCTTTTATAGTAATGATCAACTATTTGTACTCATAGACAAATTCCAATTCCACAATTGGCAACATGATGTTTCATTGTAATCTGATCATTCAATGTTTGGCAGTCTTTTATTGCCTTTCATAAGGCCCGTCCTTTGTAGGGGTTCAAGCACGTAAAAACATTTAAATATCTGGAAAGTTTGAAACGGATTACATGTGTTTTTTTATTGATGCGTTCATAAACCGTAGACGGTTTGCGTATTATGTAAAGCTAGAAAATATTTTTATATTGTATGAATTTATTCTTTGACACATAATAATTTAGTGGTATATGTCTTAAGAATTAACCCATACCTGGAGAGAGAAAAGTTAGTTTCATACCTTTCCCAAGGGATTGTGCGCTTAAAAAATATAACAATCCCGACTGGAATTGAAACTCGGCTCTCCGATTTACAATTCTGAGACATTAACCTGTACACCACTCATACATGCATATTTACAGCCCCTAAGGGATCATCTATCTTATTATTGGCCAGGATCAACATTGCTTAAATTCGGTAATCAGACGGGAACCAATTTTTCAACGTGATATGGCTGTAAACCTAAACAGAATGCAGAAAATATGATATTCGAAGAAACATTGGAATAGCAAAATATAACTACCAAAAGCTAAGCAAAGTATTAACAAGTAAGAAATCTTCAGAAGAATGCTACGAATTTTATAGACTGAACATGTGAACCACGAGCAAGTTTTAAGAATAACGGAATTGAAAGGGAATCTTATTCTTAAAATAATTGAAAGGGAATCTTATTCTTAAAATAACGGAATTGAAACGGAATCTTATTCTTAAAATAACGGAATTGAAAGGGAATCTTATTCTTAATATTGAAAAAGAGAAAGTTGAAATTTTTAAGGAAAATGGAAACAAAAAGGACACTTATATTTAGATTCAGAAAGAGACAGTCGGAATTTTGGAGACAGATAATGAGGAAAGATATCTTGAATAATGTAGAACACACTGAGGGCATTTTGAAGGCAAGAGGGGTAAAATGGAACAGCGAGTAAGCTATCTAACGAACATGTGTAAATGGATGTTCGATCAAGTAGGAATACGAAAAGAGACGTTGTGAAGGGCTAGAACCACGCTCTTCCTGGCACATAGAAGAAGAATTTGAAGAACTTGAAGAAGAATTGGAAGAATTTGAAGGAGAGGAATTTGAAGAAGAAGAAGAAGAAGAAGAAGAAGAAGAAGAAGAAGAAGAAGAAGAAGAAGAAGAAGAAGAAGAAGAAGAGGAAGAAGAATTTGAAGAAGAAGAATTTGGAGAAGAAGTAAAAGAAAAAAGAAGAAATGACGATAGAAATAGAAATAGAAAATTGGTTTGTAAAAGCTGTTCGTTTATTTCAGTTTCTTTACGACAAGCATTCGTAATCTTCCTCTAGAACAAAGCAAAATGTGAAGATCACCCATTGATGTTAGAACACTGTAGAGTTAACGGTTAGGATAATATTACACACTAATTATTGTCCCCTTATCTTACCCTATCAAAATGCTACAATCGTATAATCCTCATTGGGGACTGAAATATTAATCACCTAATTTATCTGCATCGACCTGAAATAGGCACCATTAAGCTAGATATTGAACAAATCATGGAGAAAAAATAGAATTCAAAAACCCTGGGCATATCACCTTCAATGACTTCACAAAAGCTTTTGATAGCGTGAAAGTAGCCAGCTTATGGCAGCGTATAAACGAAACCTCAATTAAAAAGAAGTTCATTAAATTACTGAAAGAAAACTACACCAATTCAACAGCATATATCAAAATAGATCTGGGAACTAAACGTCGTGTAGACATCTTGAAGGAAGTCACGCAGGGAGACGTCCCCCCAGCACATCTTTTCAACATCGGTATAGCCGTGCTTAACTAACAAACTGAAGAAGAATGCTCCCCCGGCTATCAAATAGTAGATTAGGTCCTATTAAACCTTAGCTATACAGATGCTATAGCCATTATGAATTACTCCAAAATGGATCCGCAAACATTTAGGCTGGCTTAAGCATCAACATCTCAAAAATGAAAACTGATAAAAATCTCCAATCTGCAGCCTGAAAATTACTCAAGTTACAGAGTTTATATATTTTGGTCACAAACCATCATCAAACGACAATGGAATGGTTGCTGTGCAATATCGTATCGCTCTAGGTTGGGCAGCTTTCAACAGGGACAAAGAAGTGCTAACATCAAAATGAGTTTCTCGTCATTTGAAAGCGAAAATCTTTGACAATAACATCCTACCAGTTGTGTTATACAGCCTCAATTGTGTTAACTGGACGACAGTCACTTCAAAACCTCGCTATATTCCAGAAACATACCATTGGACTTATGACTAACAAACGCTTCAGCGTGTATATCTTTATCAATGAGCTACTCACCATAAACCAAGCGTAAGCCAATCACATCAGTTATCAAGTCGAGATTACTTAACCTGCATAGTTATATCAAAAGATCAACTCATGGCGTGAGTTATACCTAGAAGGAAAGTTGGCTGTCAAGAGAAGCTGGCGTCGACAGCCCAAAAGCTAATTTGATAATGTCCACTTATGGACTAGATTTAACCTTTACTCTTTGAATAATGCTTTTCCTGATCGAACTTTGCGAAGAAAAATATCTCATGTTGATGCGCACTTTGCAACAAGCGAAGTCGGTGAATTGATGTTGCTTGAACAAAAAAGTCATCATTATTTAGCAAGAGATTCAAGAAGTAGGATTCAAGATAATCCTTTCCAAAACTGAAACAGTGACAGGACCCAAGGAGTGTGAGTTCAATACCCGGTTAAAGCAGTGGAGAACTTTCAGAGGGAAAATTAACATGAGATAACTGATAACTGACATCCATTAAACATGGCACGTGGAACTAGAAAAGTCTACCCCAGTGAGCGAAATAAAGGGTTCAGTTCGACATTCCAACCATCTGAAGAAGGCCGGAGTGTACAACCGCCGAAACGTTGTAATAAATATGGCGACAAAGATAAGGACAATAGTCCGAATAATGTAAATAATGTATATCTTCCCCTGTATGCCAGAGAATACTGGACAATCTCTTCAAAGATGAAGAAGAGAATTGAAATAGCAGAAAATGAGGTTCTACAGAAAGATGCTGATGATATAATGGACTGAACATGTGAGCAAAGACGAGGTTTTTCGAGAAAATGGAAGCAAAAAAGGAATTTATACTTAACATCAGGAAGACTCACTTGTAATTTCTCGACCACGTTAAGAGGTAGGAGGGCTTGGAAAATCTGATACTCACAGGGAAGATTGTGGGAAAGAGTGACAGAGGACATCAGCGCGTAACTTACCTGATGAGCTTAAGTAAATGGATTGTAGAACAGATTTGGGGAGAAATAACGAAGAAAAAACTTAAGCTCTAAAAATACAGGAAGATATGTGGGACTATTCCACGTGCCATGCCTCTTCCAGATGTTTCAGTTATTTCCCTTTAACTCAACTCTCTAAGTTTTGGTTCACAACTGTTGTGGCCTGGTACTGAACTCACAACTCTTTGGGTCTAGTCACTGGATCCGACCAACGTCTTTATGTCCTGGACAAGTGTGTCCAAGGAACCAAACTTGGAGAGTTGAGTTAAAGGGAAATAACTGAAACATCTGGAAGAGGCATGGCACGTGGGACTAGAACGATCTACCCCGGTCGACGAAATAAATATTTCATTTTAAGTCATATTAACACCTCAATGGGTTATTTAATGCGGACATGATTTTTAGGATCGGCTCCTATGAATAGAATATGAGTTATTTGTAAGAAATCAGTTTGTAGGTAAGTGTTTGGTTTTATTTTAAGTGATAACATCTCAGTGGGTTATTTAATGCTGACAACATTTTTCGGATAGTCTCGTATGAAAATAATATGTATTCTTTTTCATAAACCAGTTTTTAGACGAGGATTGGGTTTATTTTGTTTTAGGTTTATTGGTTTATTTAGAATAGGTTCGTATGAACAGAATACATATTCTTTGAAAGAAATCAGTTTGTAGATCAGGTTTCATAGGCGTATTTTTGTAAAGAGAATTTTTGTCGAGAATCAATGATATTGCTGGTACTTTTACTATAAAATCTATTTTTATGCTGGCATAGTGTTTAGGAGGTTAACTCTTTGTTCATTGCTGAGACCCTAACAGCTGTTTGTCAGTTTGAACCTGGGAACAACATCAGTTAAGGGGTGATCCCACGCTCCTGAAAACCTCAAGATCAGAGGCCTTGCTGCTAGATGCCGTTTATCGTCATACCCGGAACAGGGATATTCCTGGATTAGAAGTATTCAGATTATGCTATCACACAATTAAATAAGATTCCTCGTTTAAAATAGTTGATAGACTGATATTTTTCACAGAGGGATTTTATTATTTCACTGTACCTGTGGAGTCTAATCGTCTTGAATTAACCTTGATAGTCTGATACCTGACGAAGGCCGGGGAAAAATACGTGGAAATAATGTCAAAGAGGAGGACATTAGTCCAGATATAAATGAAGTATACTTAGCATTCTATAGCTGCGAACTGTCTACCTAGAAAATCTTTTCGTTGTGCTTTTTGATTTTATTAAAAGCTTTTGATTCCTTGATGGGCTTCGTACATAAATGCGATTATTTAAATTGTAGTATGAAAAGATTTGTCATACGTTTAATTCCATCAACTGATTGGCTGACTCGATTTATGGATTGTCACCTGATAAATGAAGGGAGTGGACGCCTCAAACAATTTCTTTCGTGTGGAGTCGTATTTGTTTCAGGCTGCTAATACATTTTCACGCTTGAATTTCCTGATAATGTGCTGGCCAGTTTTTAAAGAATTCTCCTGGGATTCTCAGCAATATATGAACGCTGTCTACACAGATGACTGGAAAAAGTAAAAAGGACAATTGTCTGCTTTGCAAAGAGTAATGTCGATGTTTCCAATAATGAAAAATATCCGAGGATGTAGAGAATAACAAGAAGAGATGGGACAGAATTTTAATCATGCTAGCTTAAGCGAATATGAAAAAAATATAATAAAGATTAAAAATACATATATTTTTTAATCAATTTATCCCAACCAAGATTACAAAGCTGCCAACATGCAAGAAGTTAGTAATGCTATAAGGACCACAGAAAAGATCAAGAGGTACCCCAGAAAGACCCTTTATGAATCAGACCATAAATTATCAGATAAATATAATTTGTGTTCAAGCTTAAATAATAGCAATGGTTTTATAATATTTCACCTTAAGCAAGGCAATAAAGCCACTAAGACACAAGCGGTTACTAAGTGTGAAAGAATATGAGAAGAAAACACTAATAAAGAGAGAGAACAAATAAGAACAGCAAGTAGCCGAAAAATAGTTCCCCAAGTAAGGAGTGCGATAGAAGAAACTGTTAGCATAGAACTTACGGTTGCATCTAGATATTTCAAATTTAAGATGACGAGGATTTGCTGGCAATCTAGTAATGTGCTTAATTTCGTAATATCTAGGTACCGTAGAGGTTCATCAGAACAATTACGATAAAATCATTTATAGAATAACGGAAACTACTTTACTGAAGCCGAGATGCCAGGTCAGAAACCAATAATAATGCAGATTCTTCTTTGGATTGGATTGTATCAAGAATTATAAGCTGAAGCACCAGACCACATATAGCAGAAATATTCATAGCAGGAAAAGATTTTATATATACAGTTGTGGGCAGAAATATTTCTCCACATTTCCATATCTAAAAATAAAGCTGTAATGCCTCAAATTTTCATAATAACGTCATGTATATTTTTTCACCAATGATGAAATAATAGATTTCAAAAATGTGTTGTTTTGCCAAAAATATAATTTCTATCTGAATCTTAAACAATAAAACAAAAATCACCAAAGTTTTAAGCGTAGGACAACATTATCGGCCTTCTTACCTCAATAATCAGTGGTTTAAATTCTATTGTTCCCTATTCACATCAATCCTTACAAGATCACGACACACACCGATAATTATTTTCATCCGTTCTTCCTTTTGGCAATAGCTTCCAGTTCCTCCAAATTCAAAGGACTCCTTTCTCTTACTTTTTTTTCAAATATGGCCATAAACTTTCAATGAGATTTCAAGACTTTGTGCGGGGTATGGTAATACCTTAAATTTGCTATCATCTAAGTATTTCTAACAATTCGTTCCGTGTACTTCGGGCCATTGTCATGTTGGAAGAGTAGACCCCAAGGACAGATTTTGTACACTGTGTTTTATATGATTTTTAAGAATAGCCAACTACTGCTCTTTGTCCATCATACCCTATCTTCTCACTGGTTCTCCTGGCCCAGAAGCAGCAAAACATCTCTGGAGCAGAATGCTCCCACCAACGTGCTTAATTGTAGTGAGGAAATATTTTGATTGGCGAATTTTATTCACTTTCCTCCATACATAACGAGGGTTTATGCGACCAAATAACTCTAGTTTCGTTTCTTCTGACCATAAAAAAGAGTTCCAATATTTACTCCCATATTCTAGAACACATAAGGTAATCAGCATTTTAGGTGTTCAGCCTAAAGCAAGGGAGTTTTGCTTGGGCAACAATCTCGAAGTCCGGCTCGATGAAAGTATCTAGTGACTGACTTCATCGACACATTCAACCCTGATGTTTTTACATCATTGACAATGTCCTTCCTCGTTAGAGGATTTTTCGAGACGTCTCTAAATGTTTTCCCTTTCATTCTTACAGAAATGAACATTTTTCTGACAGTTCTCAACACAATGCGTGTCGTTGTACTTCTTGATAATGCTACGAACTGTCGATCTAGGGATATTTGAATACTTGTAAAGTGTAGTATATCTTCTTTGTAGGCATCAACTTTCTTCTTTCGGAACATCTTGTCAAGTTTAGCCATCTTCACCATGGTGGCAGAAGGAATAACCGATCGCTGTACGTGGCGCTCATATTTTGTCTTCTTCATTTAAGTATTGCATTAATAGTTCAGCTTACCTTTTAAAAGTTCAACGAGAATTCATGTAGCGCCACGTAATTTAAGACGGTTTGATTTGCGTAGTTCCATACTTTCTGTACAATTAATTACTTTTGATTCATGTGTGATTTTCTCTGCATTTTACAATTTAATATTCATAATTAATATTCCCAAATTTATTTCCAAGTTATAGAAATTGTTATAGTAGAAAACAATCACAGTAATGAAAACTAGGTAATCCAAAGTTCCTGTAACATGAGCTACTGAAAATTATAGAGTTGTGTCCCTTTGATTGTTTTTATCAGCAGAAGCAAAGATGGTGAAATACGAAAAGAATCGCAGTAATGAAAACTTAGTAAACCAAAATTTCAGAATTGCGATTCGGGATTCTGGAATGTTTTTAATTTGTTCGGCAGAATCGACATGATTACAAGATGGTATGATATGTTGAATTCCGACCTCCCGGAGTAAAATTGAATACGTGTGACTCGCATTTATTATATGGGAGAAGGAGTTGAGCTAATGCGATTTGCGTCCCTGTAATTGGAAATTATAATACAGTGACATGGTCATTTAATATATAGAAAGAAGGGGTACTGGAATTTGTGTCCCTTTAATTGAAAAAGTTTGACACACAGACATTGGCATTTATTATATATATATATATATATATATATATATATATATATATATATATATATATATATGGGTAATGCTTATAGTTGGTATACAAGGTGTTAAAAATCCCCTTTCTTCGCTTCGTGAGCTAAGAGCCTAAGAGTGAGAGTCTCCGACTGATGTCGATGCTGGCAATCGCTTGTCTCACCACCTACAATCGAACTAAGATGTAAACCCACACATGATCGCCGTATGTGAAGTGCACCATATATACATATACATATACATATGTATAGAGATAAAAATATAAGTTAACTAAATATCAGGATATGCTGGGTTATATAATTTCGAATATACATTTTATAGAGAAAAATCAAAATGTGAGATGTCAATCTAAACCCAACTTAAACTAAAAGAAAAAAAGCGCATATAACTCAAAATTCACACTTGAGACAAAAGAATCTGACACTGGTCTAGTTTACATTAGAGTCGAAAATACCAGTTCTTCGGTTAATATTTGAGACAATCAAATAGATGTAGGTTTCTTTTACACCTGAATCCATAAGCTAGGTGTTGGTTTGTTTAATTTTTAAGAAGGTAGATAAAACTCCGGTTTGTACATGTGTGACAAAGCTAAAAATTGCACAGATTTACACTAGTGTCAAAGCGACAGACGCAGGTCCGGTTTAGAATATAAAAAACAAACCAAAAATAACATAAATCCGATTTCCACTTAGGTGTAAAAGATATATTTCTCTTTTGTACATGAATGCAAAAGTAGATATTGCACAGATTTGCAGACGAGTTTTAAAATATACATTTGGAAAGTGGCCACTTTTAGAAAGAGTCTTGTTCGTCTTCAAGGGAAATAATGCGTATGCTTAGTTCTACATATAACGTAAAAATATGTAGATAGATAAATAGAGAGAGAGAGAGAGAGAGAGAGAGAGAGAGAGAGAGAGCATGAGATATAGACAGCATGAGATATAGAGAGAAAGGGAGAGAAACAAAAATAGAAAGAGAGAAAGCGAGAATGATTGCAATGTGGGTTGGAACAGAGAGAGAGAGAGAGCGCGTGAAAAAGAGAAAATGAGAGAGAAACAGAAATAGAAAGCGAAAAAGAGAAAGAGGGAAAGAGAGAACGATTGCATTATGGGTTGGAATTTCTTTTTTGCAGTAAGATTCCCCCTGTACAAGCTCCCTGGCTCACTCGAGATAGAGTGTTACATTAACAGGCTGTTTGGGCGCCTCGGTGTGGTGTAAGGGTTAGCAAGCTGGTCTTGCTAAATCTGTTATAACGGAATAGTGAGTTCAATCCTCACAGGGTGCCCCATACTTTCAGTCATGTGCCACATCTAAGCCTCGCTTAGAACATCAATACGTTAACAAGCTGTTTATACGGATAGGAAGGAGGTATAATGCTTAATTCTAAAGTTGAAATGTTAAAAATGTAATTATCGGAGAAACATTCTCTTTGGAATTGTTTCCACAGAACATTGGTTTGCAAGAGGAAGCTGTTCGAGTGGAACTTGTCATGGATGGAATGAGGGTGGAATATGGGTGGTCTGCTACAATATAAATGGCATGGCGTGTCCTAGCCGTGATGGTTAGACTTAGTAGTACCAATGGAATTCGTCCTAGTACTTTCCATGGTAGTAGCTATAGAATAGCAAGACGCTTGCCACATCCCGCATCTGGGAGAGAGGTCGGAGGGTAATGATCAATATCACAGCCAAAGTAAATGCAAGATTTCGGATAATGATTTCAAAGAAGGGTAGGTTATATTAACTTAAAAGATTGGCGCAATACAATCTTGCTTTTCCGTTTGCTGTTCTGCTTACGCGTCTGTTTCGATATTTATATATATATAAATTTAAATTTTTATATTCTAGAAATGTTATAGGTGCAAACACTTTTGAGTCGCACTGTATATCCTAGAATTATCAAACGTTTCTTTCCGATTCTACATAGGTGCCCTTTTTGTTTCCATTTGATATAAAATTCCGTAGTTGCTTACATATTCCGTCCTTGCTATACTCAGCAACCTTTTGTAGAAGCATATTTCTTTTGCTGCAAGTCTATACTTAACCTGTGATGAGAATATCCAGCATTCACTGCCATCACGTGAAGAAAAGGCTTGAAACGATATGTGGTTCTAATGGGAAATGTTGAGAATACTAGGAGATGTCTATGAGAAAAACGAATAAGTTTTAAGGAAATTTTGAACGACAATGAAACTAACGAGGGAAGGTTCTAGCGCATAAGAATTGAGAACAAATGAATAGATCTAAATCAGTTAATAGACCGATTCAGTAGACTGACTCAGCACGAAAAATCGTTAGCAGCGTGCGAACTTATTCTGTTTGAAGTAGTGGTTGGGCGTAACACATTTGCTACCTTCTTTTTTCTTTCTTTTTTTTCTTATTATTTTACAAACTTTGTCTTCCTCACTAAAACCAAACAGCGTCTCTGATATTTCTTTTCCTTACGTTTCTCCTCGCAGTCAAAACGGAATTGTGTATTATGTATCTGACGTAATGACCGGGTAAAACATACTTGCTACCTTCCTTGGTTTGTTTGTTTGTTTCTCTCTTTCTTTCTTTATTTATTTATTTCTTTTGATTATTATCGAGGCTTTCACTTCTACAGTAAAATTAAACAGAATCTGTGATATATCTTTTTCTCTCGTTTCCCCTTGCAATCTAAGCGGAATGGTCCATTACGTATCTGAAGCAATGTCAGAGCATAACACGCGTGCTAACTTACTAACTTTCTTTCTTTCATTTTTCTTTATTTTTATTTTCAATGAAAAGCAGAAAGAGAGCAGGTAGAAACAAACATTTTTCGAAATCAACTCTTACGGAAAGACTCGTCTTTCAAGTTTGGATATTTAGTCGAAGGCGGAATTGCAAAATACAAAAAACAAAAAAACAACAGAAATCTTATTTCACCAGCTTCACAAAAAGAATTTGTTTGAAGCTAACGACACTTACAGTGTAAACAATAGATTATTTCATCACTAATCGACGCTGGATGTTGAATCAGGCGTCTAGTGTTTTATCGATCGGCATGGCAAATGAAAGTTCCCAGAAAGGTGTTCAACCAATCGAATTCCTTGGAATTTTCGGCTTCAATGCCAATTTCTACGCACTGTGGTTGTACACGACACATATAAATTATCGAGAATAACAATGTAATACCTAGGATATATCTGTTTGGCCGGATTAGAAGGCCGAGAGTTATTACAAATATTTTCATAGGGTTTCGATGATAAAGATTCTTCGGTGGAGCTATAGAACTCAGAGTCTTGAATCTGTATCCGATGTGTTTGTTATTTAAATTTGCGCTTTCGTTTCAGTTTAAAATTTTATATTGTTAATTTAATTAAAGTTCCAAATTTCACATTATTCGAACGGAGAAAAGTTATTTCTTTAATTTTTCGGTTTAGAGTGACATTTTACAGTATTATTTTTCTCCCTTAACTGGTGCATAAATTTACCACAATAATTTACATTTAAAAACCTTGAATATATTTTTGGAAACTGAAACAATTATTGGATAACGAACAGTGTACGGAATAACTGAGCGTTTCTTACGTCATAATTTACGTAATTGAAAATTTAAATGAGGTATTCATTCCTTTTCTTTCAGTCTTTCGGAAAGCGATACTCTTTAACCAAACTATTGTTTCGCACAGCACATATGTCAGAAGTATCTTTAACAGAAAATATGCACCTCTGATATATATATATATATATATATATATATATATATATATATATATATATATATATATGTATATTGCAATTGTTTTTTTAAATATATTATCTATCATCGCAACACTGGAGTTGCTATGTTTCAAAACTGAATCTTCAATATAAATTCAATCCTAAAAATCAAACTCAAAATACAAAGTTCCCTTCCATTATCAAGCGATACTAGGAATACATTGATTTACTTAATTTATAAGTCCAGACATATTTGATATTTTGAGATGTTGGGATTAAGGAAAGTTTAATCTTTTTTTTTAGAGTCATGTATCTAATGTATTGTAGCTGTCATGTAGGTCAAGTCAAGGTGGGGGCTCTGGTATCCGTCTATTGAGATAAACTTTCCTTTTTCAAGTACAAATTAATTTCAAGTACATCTACGGGGTTTCAATAGAAATACATTTGGCATTTTTATTTTTTATTCAATTTTTATTTTTAATGTAAATTTCAATTACGAATTTTCAAAAGGGTCCGTCAAATATTATTTAGTCACATTTTTAATATTTATATTTTTATTTGTACCGACTTAAGGTATTATATTTAAATTATTTACTAACTGAGTACATATATGGTAATGTTAAAATTAATATATTAGAATCTAATTATGCATTTATAAACTATTTTATTTATGATCAAATATAAATATGTTAATTTCATTTTATAAAAATTACTATATGGCAATGTCTACAAAAAATCGATATTTCATTTCTTTGATTTAATAATTTTTCAGAAAATTAATAATATTTAACTTTTCATGGATGCATAAAGAACGTGACTCATTTCAATATCTACAAGTTCTTGTTTTCTTTTTTTTTATTAATTTCCATTTTACTGTTGGTGTTTTATTGGTTTCTTTTAAATGCCAAAATATTTAGATAAGGATATCTGGTTGCGATATTTAGTATTTATTGAAGGAACTTTGGTGTTGGTTCCAGATTAATTTAAATTCATGTTTTTTTTTAAATTAAAATAAATGCTAAGAACTCTGAATTATAAATCACATTGTTCTTTCTAATTATTTCAATATATATATATATATATATATATATATATATATATATATATGTGTGTGTGTGTGTGTGTGTGTGTGTGTGTGTGTGTGAGTAAGTGAGTGTGTGTGTAATTGCACATATACATGAATGTATGTGTATGTGTTTTTTACGTAAATATGTATGCAGTGTATGTATGAAAAACATTAATTTTTTACTATTACCTTCAAATCTTCCTCTATCTTGATTTGAAACCTAAACTTTAATTAAGAAATATTACCCATCTAAAAACAGTTACAAATTAAATTCATGAATTATACTCTAACTGATAAAGATTTTACCTTAACAGTCATTCACAATATTAAAATATTACTATTAGTAATTTTTTATTTTTTTATTATTGTTGTTTATTAATTGAGTATTCGACTTATATTAAATCCCTAATTTATTCGTGGAGAAGTTGAATATTTAAATTCCTATCAAGCATTAAATTTATTTTCTTTGTGGAGTTTATAAACATGTAAATTACTGTCAAACGTTAATATCTGTTTTTATCAAAATTGCTAAAGCTATACCATCCCTCTTATTCCTCAAAAAACCCTACGTACATCTCATCTCTTTACCTGCCCCTTTTTTGCTTTTTCCCTTTTTCCTCCTTTTCTTTTTCCCATATCATTTCCGTTGAGTTGACCGATTAAATAGGCCAATGTCTGATCCTTACCTCCTCCTTCCTCAATATTAACTCTTATAAAGAAATGTAAAATTAAATTTTAAAACTCTCCCATCCCTCTCTAAACTCGACCATGTCTCTCATACCACCCCACACCACCCTCTATGTCAAATTATATAAGCTTAATACTGCCCGTCAAAAGTGTAAGTTTTAAATTCATTTTTCGTTTCTCCTTTTGAAAGTGAAGCCTGAAGATCCAGAGAAAAATAAAATTCTCTGGTAAAATAAATTATTTCAAATAGAGCCTTAAAGTGGTCTGTTTTTCTTTAAATTAAATTATTCGCTCTGACTTAACATTGAGCTCTCAGGATTTCATCCTCTTTGGGATTATCCATACAAATTACCAAAATTTTCGTTACATATATATATATATATATATATATATATATATATATATATATATATATAGTCAAACCTAATGAGCCAGACAAACCTACCCAGGTTTCACTTAGGCGGATCGTCAGGGTCAGCTGACGATCTGCCTAAGTGAAACCTTGGTAGGTTTGTCTGGCTCATTAGGTTTGCTCTACGTTTATATCGAGCTCTTTAGTTAGTTGTTTACTCGTATCGGGAGATTTTCTTTGGGCCTTGAACCTGTATCTGTGCTCTTTCTTTTTAAAAGCTTTTTTCCCTTCGAGATTGATTTGGCTATTGTTAAATCAAGAATTCGAAGGTTTTTCAACACGAGTATTGTTACCTATATATATATATATATATATATATATTTGAATTAAATTCAATTTGCATTTAATTCTTGTTCTTTTATTGTTCCTGCTCCTTAACGTTTTTATTTTCATATATTCTCTCACACTGAGTAACTTACTGTGTCTTAGTAACTTTAATGGTTTGCATGGGGTGAAATAATTATACGCACACACACACACACACACAAACTTATATTTAGGCATGACTGATTAGATAAATTACAGGCATAATGTCTGTTTATTTTTAGCATAATCCGTTCATGCTCACGGATAACCTTCCGCGTATTACAATCAAGAGATGCAAGGAATGCGCTATAACTGTAAAAATCGCTTTTATTTCCCAAGTACTTTCCATCTCCTTCTGAGATCTTCTTCAAGGGTGCTAGTAATAAGATAAAACTATGTGTTTATATTCATTATTGATTTTTTTCTTTTTGCTTTTACATGCAACGGTTGGCAGTCATGCTTAGTGTTTATTAGAACGTGAAAAAATTATCCATTATGGAATTCCAACATAGAAGAAAAAATTACAGAAAAAAAAGTTAAACGTCAGATTTCGATTCATGTAACAACCTGTATCTGCTCATGAGGTAATTGTCTAGGATTTATATGCGGACAACTTCATGCTATGACCTATATTTTTTCCGGTGAATTTGAATTTAGCGTAGGTCACAAAGCGCACAAGTGGACACTGAGATGAACACCCAGCGGGGAGATTCTAATTCTTGAATGGAAATTTCTAGAGAAATATTTGCCAGTTGAAGTTTGACAAAGCATGTTTCACATATCGATAGCCTTAAAGTTTCCTTTAAATTCACTTAATCTTTTTAAGCAGTTGAACTAGTAGACCTATTGAAAATCTTTTTCGGAATTATTTACTGGAATAGCCAGTTGGTAGATTGAGGACTGACTACAAGCAGCACTTTCCAAAATAATTCCTTCAGTCGAGTGTGAGTTCAATACCCGGTTAAGGCAGTAGAGAACTTTCAGAGGGAAAAATTAACAGGAGATAACTGATAACTGACATTCATTAAACATGGCACGTGGAACTAAAACAGTCTACCCCAATGAGCGAAATAAAGGGTTCAGTTCGACATTCCAACCAACTGAAGAATGCCGAAACGTTGTAATAAATATGGCGACAAAGATGAGGACAATAGTCCGAATAATGTAAATAATGTACATAATTCCTCATCTCAGAAATATAGACAGATTAAGATTAATCGTGATCTGCGAAGCATCCTCTTCGGAGTCGTATACACAATATAGCGGTTCATGTGAAGCTGTTCCAGTGGAAGTTATATCTCATCAGTGGAATACAAAGCGAACGGGTGGGGTTCGATACAATGCGCGCGGGCTAAGCTGTAAAGGTTAAAACTGGTGAACCTAAGGAATATATATCTAAACATTTTCCATGGGATTAGCGATAGAGCAGTGAGACGTTTGTAACTCTTCATCTGTGATAAAGTGATTTTAGGTGGAAAATAATTCATTACCCAGAAAGCCACGAGGACGATTTTAATGATATCCAGACTGAAAAGTGACGATTAGGCAGGGAAGTGATATAAAAAACAAACTTCTATTGAGAAACGATGTTGTGTTGCTTTGACTTGCTTTTTATTCGTCGGTAGCGTTGATTCATCCTTCATACTCAATTCTTTAAAATATAAAATGAATTTAACATGTTCTTTGATCCAAGATCGAAATTCATTTCAAATTATTCTTTCATTTATTCGGACATACCCTAATCATTTGGCTGACGGCCATATCACGGATTTCGTACGAAAAAGTTAAGCAACATCGAACCTTTTCAGTATAGAGATTTATTGGGAATACCAAGTGCTATAAGCTTGAATATGCGGGCCTTGTAATTGATAACGGCTTAGATTGGGAAATCAGAGAGTAGTGTAGTTACATCCAATTACGTGCAAATACCTTTGGGAAAGGTAATGATCTACCTCTTCCCCATAGAACTATGGATTAATTATTAAGACTTATATCAGTAACTCATTATTAACCCCACCAAAATTGTACAATCTAAAATTATTTTCTGACTTTGAATAACCTACAAAAGGTTGATAAGCCGTAAAAAACAAATCAAACAATCAACAAAACCAAATTGTTTTAAATGCGAAAACAAATGAACGGAGAAGGAATAATAATTCAATAAGTTCAAAAGCAAACTAGTAACCACCGAGCTGACCCCTACTTTCGCCTATCATGATGAATGTGTCTTTTCTTAAGGAAGCTCCTTGCCTTAAAGAACTTTTGGGTCACGTATATAGGATCAATTGCTAAAGATGCAAAGAAAAAAATGCCGTTTAATTTTACCCTTGCAGCAAGTATCTAACTCGCACTCTATCTGACAAGAGTCAGATAAGGCTAAATATGAAGTGTTACTGTTATATCTAAGCTAGAGCTACCAGTCCTCATTTGCTTGTATTGATGGAGGCCTTGTGGGTGATTAATTATTTTCCATCTTACAGCTTCATTTTCTGCAGAAAGGCCGACCCTGATTCTATCGTTATTTCCATAACACGTGTTCTTTTCGTCATCCCTGATCTTGGTAAATTGGACCCTCCATACCATGTACACAAAGACGATTAATGCCCATCTCCGTATTATCCCATTACTAAGAAGGAAGATTCACTCTGGCAGCTTTGTTTTGAGAACGTCTGCTCGGGGGGACGAACTCCCGGCAGGAGGTTTTCCCGATCACTAAAATTATGACTTCTTCAAGTCTACGGTTAACGGTTATTTCTCCGCATGGACACAACTGCTTTTGTTACGTTCACAAAACACCGCACAGTTAGCCTCTAACTTGAGTGACTTTTGAGCCTGGAATTTGCTGAACATTAGTATAAAAACACTTTAGATTCTGAATCTGCCATACACATCTCATGCTGTTAATATTATGTCTGCTGACAGTAAATCCCAGACGTACTTCTACTTATATTCGGATTGTTTTCCCCGCAGAAGTTAAATAAAACCGTTTTAAAATATTTCCTTGTCTTTACCTTCTTTCTGTCATTGAACTAGTCCCCTGTCCGCATCTTAGACCCACTAAAGAATTACAAGCTTTCTAAATAATATGAAGTGATATAAAAAATGAGAATCTATTGCTAAATGATGTGTAACATAGATTTCTTTTTTTATTTGTCGATAGTGTCGAACTGTTCTATTCGACCATACCCAACTCTTTAAGTCTGATCATAAAATTCGCTTAATAACTGAAAGTTGTTTCAATGAATTCTTTTACTCATCAATTCATATTGATTTCATATAAATGTGACGAACACTCTGCTTGAAGAGCGAAATGCATTTCAATAAATTTCTCTTTCATTTATCCAGTCATAGCCAATTCCTTTAAATATAAAAACAAATGAACAGAGAGAATTTAATCAGAGGGATACACAACAGTCGGATAGTAGCCAAGGTATTGCGAGAAAATCGATTTTGGAAGATGAAGAAAATATTTCTAGAGATTCTTGCTTGAGTTTTTATGATAGCTCAAATATCTGATTTGTTTTTATTTCTGGTCTCTGATTGCTAGAAATCAAATATGGCGGTATTAAGAATGAAATAAATATTTCCTTATCTGCGTCGTTGTCAATTATATAAAATACTAAGCAATAAGAACAAACGGGTGGTGTCAGGAATGAAGACGATGTCATTTTAATACTATGTGAAAATAATCTTGTCAAATATGATCAACTTTATCTTCTTCCTGTTGTCTCCATTTTGAAATATTACAAAACAAGCCTTTACAACGAGGGTGATATCGACTAACAGAAACAAGAAACTTGATCTCATTCCGAATAAAGAACTGTCCTTCCGAAAGTATGCCATTTGTTACATACCGTTACTTTTGTAATTCAGATGATATATTTTATCGACACTCAAGGAGCAGACTCAAATGCTTGCCTTCTCACGGGGATATATATAGACTTCTGGATTGTTACAAAATTTAGGCAGAATTGAAGAAAAGCTCAGGATTCGACAGGGTGCAAATTAACAAGTCTGCTTTTATATGCCATTGATAAAGATGGGAGTAAAATAGATGGACCATGTAAGCTAAAAGCCAGACATCGTACGCTTAGCAGAATGCTTGAATTGGTGTGATAGCCACTAATGGCGTGTATTTGACAAATAGCAAATTTCAAAGCAAACGTGTCATTTAAATCACCGTTTGACAGAAAATATTAATATGTGAAGTAGAAAATGACAAGATATACACCATTGTTTAAGTCGGACTTATTGAAATGACTTTCGATATCGAAACAAAATCTATATTTACATTTGAATGTACGTCTGTGTATGACGACACACTACATCCGGCAGTAAGTCCTATGATCGAGAGATTGGAGGTTTTGAGGAGAGTGGAACTACATTTTTAATTGCTGTGGTTACCAGGTGCATCTTGACCCGGGGTGGTAACGCCTGTTAAGATTCTAGCTATGGGCAAATAGTTAACCCTAAACTGTAGTCAAAACAAATTAAAAGTTTAAATATTCCAGCATTTTCATAGTAAAATTTACCAGCAATAAACTTTTGCAAAAAGTAAGAAAAACATTGCCAGCAATTCATTTTTTGAAAAAAATTACCAGCAATATATTTTCTAAAAAAGAAATTACTACCAGCAATACATTTTGTATTGGGTAAACTTTAGTCTAAATAAACACCATTTCTTTTAGACCTTATCTTAATCTGTCACCTCATATTTAAAAATCCTCGGAGTTATTACTTTCTCATCGAATGGTGATTTGAGCTGAATTAGGTTAGACAAAGCATGTTCCGCTTGAAGATGGACAAAGACCAAAACTATCTTGGGTCTTCATATTTCCTCTTATTTCCAATAATATAATCGCATCTATTTGGCAAATTTTCTGTTCATCTGGTGTAATAATAAGAAACGTTCAATGTCAGTTGTAACCTTTTCACAATCTATATAGCATATTTTTTTATTTAAATATTCTGCATTGATCTGAAAAGTCAGATGGAGCATGGTCAGGAGGATAGGGCAAAATTCCATCATTTAGCGCCATAAACTTTTCCCGGGCTACTCGGTTGATACGTAGTCTTACATTATCGTTCGAGAGGGACACGGCTTTACGATTGAACAATGTTGGGCTCTTTCTCCGAAACATTTGGGTCAGTGCTTCCATTTAACGACGACCCATCGAGTTAACTGTTTCGGTTTGCTTTAGCACGTCATCAGAAATGGTAGTCTTTATATCACTTAAACACTGAGTATATCCTTCTCGAGTGTAGTCCTGGTTTCTCACTTTCCAGGCTATTCGAATCAGAACCATTGTCATCGGCTAAGATGATAACCGACTATATATCACTGATGATGACCCTGATCTCAAACCGTTTCGTAGCAAGTCTTCTACTCACTGATAAGCAGAGATCAGAAATGATTAAACTGGGAAAGAACCAGCTGCAGAGGGATGTACAGAATAAATTTAGATTTCTTCTTCTTCTGTGCAACATGTCCCTGCAGGGAGTAGGCGGTCATGGCCCTCCACATCTTCCTGTACCTTGTAGTTCGTAATTACGTTTTGTCTTTTTGTTATTTCTCCGAAAGCCTGTTCCGTCATCCGCTAATTCAAGCCCATCAAGTATATTACGCACCGCTCTCTTCTGTCCCTCTTTTCCTCTTTCTGCCCTGTGAGTGTCAGATTTTCCAAGCCCTTCTTCTTCGTTACGTGCCTCAGAAATTCCAACTGCCTATTCCTGATGTTAAATAGATGTTTCCTCTTCGTTTCCATTCTCTCCAAAATCTTGCCGTTGCTCATGTATTTCGCCAATGGTATCCTCAACATCTTTCTGTTGAACCACATTTTGATGATTCAACTTCCCAAACCGTTTTATGATCGAAGTGTTGCTTGTATTGAATTGTTTTCGTAATTAATCTGCCGTCTGGCTAGGGTTTATTTTAACTACAATTTACCGAAACTCAGTAATGACAGAACATGGCAGCCTGGAGTAACATTTCCCGATTGAAAGAGCCAAATCATCTTTGGCATGATCAGGTAACTAAAAAATCATTTTTTGTAGAAAGAATAAATATCTTTGTCGCATCCATTGCTGAAAAGACCTTGTTTGAATTCATATAGCACTAAGTGTCAGTAATAGGTGTTATCTAAACTCGTTTTAATAGCGTAAAACGATACGAAATTTACACATTCAGATATATTATGTATTTTACAAAGAAATAAAACATTACCGTCCTGGGTAAGACGATAAACTACATCCAACAGCAAGGCCTCTCATTAGGACGTTTTGACGAGCTTGGAACCACCTCTTAATTGCTGGTGTTGCTAGGTCTACCATGACCAGGGGTGGTAGCACCTGTTATGGTTCCAGCTATGGGCAAATAGTAACCCCAAAACTCGGGTCAAAACATTGTGAAAGTGTAAAATTAGGTTTTAATACCAGCAATACGTTTTTGTAAAAATTATTACTCGGAATAAATTTTTGAAGAAAAATATTAGCAGCAATACATTTTTGAAGAAAATATATTACCAAGAAAACATGATTGAGGAAAAAATATTAATAGCAATACATTTTTTAAATATCTTGTCGATATTAAATAATATATTGTGGTTGATATGCCGTAATACTAACCAAACCAGACAAATCAAACATTCGCAGGTGAAAATAAATGGTTGCTTTATGGCAGGTATTGATATAAGTACCTCTAAAATGTTCATATAAAAATACTAATGTTTTCTTTCCAATTTGATCGTATTGAAGAAACACCAGGAAGAAGTTCTTATTTTCAGATTCCTCACTACAACGGTATCGACAATAATGACGACTAGAAATCACAAATAAATTACAGGAAGGGAGAAAATAAATAAATGAAGAAACTTGTCGTTTGGACGCAGATGTTCTGGAAACTCGGTGTTTCAAATACACCGAAGTCTTTTCACACGGATTGAAGCCCCCAACGGATTTCCTTGACACACAACAAGTTCTGAGTGAAATACAAATAGAAGAAGCAGTACAGTGTTATCCAAAATGTATAGGATTAACGGATTAACGGAATATTTTCAATGTCGAACAAATATATTAAAATGGAGTTTCACTTATATTCTGATATGAGTGTCGGAAAATAATTTCCACTGATCAAAATAATAATAGAAACTCAAAATATTTACATGAAAATAAAGTAGTATTCGATACCTACCGTAGACGCATCTATAACATCAACATAATTTTTTTGGCAAAAAGATATAGAACTAAAGCAAATACATGATTAAGAGAAAATTTATGAAATATTTATTCCATAGAAGAAATATTTAATAATATCTCTACATGTCGTCTCTTTGCCTCTGGTCTATATTTCTTTGTTGGAGACATTTTTATAGTTGACATAAAACAATATGAAATTACAAATGGTATATAACATTTTGGTTGTGGAAAAAATATGCCTTTTCTAAGAGTGTCCAAAATCAAAATGTCGGCATTATTATCAAAGCAAGCTATTTATTGAATGGCTTCAGATAGGCGTTTCCATGTTAGGTTCTGTAAGACAGGGCGAAGAATAAGCGAACAATGTCTCTTCTTGAAAACTTTTAAATTTTCAAGTAAAAGGCTTTGTAAAAAATGCCGACAATTTGATTTTAGACAGTCTTAGTAAAGACGCGGGTTTTCGACAACCAAAATTTAATGTACTCTTTGCAATTTTAAATTGATACTAACTAAAATTCTGGTAAAAATATTCGTGGCGGTGGTTACTTCAGGGGTTAGGTTATTATCTTCTTTGTCTGTTTTTTTTTTCAATAGTTATTTGTTTCTTCTGCTAGCATGACGCTCTTAATACGCATCTTTTTTTCTAACATATAAGCCTGACCCATATTATGAGGCTTTCTAATCACCGAAGATGACTCAGTTCCCCTTTGCCATTATGTGATTTAACTCTTCTCATCGATATTTATCCGGGTCCTCTATACTGATGATGAGTGGCGGGACTATGCTGATGACATAGGTATTCATAATTAGCATAAGAATGATCTGGAACAGAATACAAATATCCTCTGCCAAGTGTTCCACAAATAGGACTCAATATATTTTTTTCAAAATAGAACTATGATCTGGAATTTAAATCAAAGCAGTGAATGCGCTTACCCTGAATCGATCATAAAAATTCAGGTTTTGTAAATACTAAACACTTCTGATAACTTAATAGTATGGATCGGTTATAATAGATTTAGTATAGGAGAAAAAGAAATTAACATAAAAAATATTGCTCCAGAGGTAGCTTAATCTAACATTGCAAATTGTTGTAAAATCTAAGCAACAACCTGAAAAATCGAGTTACATTCTTAAATACGAGGATCATAAGAAACGTTCATAGGCTAGGTAAGATTATCTCATGGAATCTGACCAAATGAGGTTTATTCTAACATAATGTCTCTTATAGTCCAGACATTTCTTCAATCGGTATAGTAGTACTTTATTCCCTTTGGGGAAGAAGCTTTCATCGTATTGGTAAAAAAAACGTCATCAACGTCAGATATGACGTCATCATCACTGCAATACTGTTTCCCAGCCAAAGGAATTTCTATGTTGGGGAATAGATGATAGTCGAATGGGACCAAACCAGCAGAATAGGGAGAGTTATCAACCAGTTCAAAGATACAGTCATACACATCACCCATTGAAACCAAGAACTTGTTTTGTCTTGACGAGACAAGAGAGCTTTCATTTATTTTCCTGGATGTTCGGTCTTGAAAGCCTTTCATAATTTTCTCAGAAAGTTGGTATAGTACTCTCTATACATGGTGTGGCCCTTTTGAAGACTGTCATAAAAACAATGACTCTGCATCCCAAAATCTGAGATCATCAATGTCGCTGCAGTTAATACGACACTGGCCTTCTTCAGAGCAGGTGAAGGGGCGTGGTTTCACTTCATGGATTGTCTCTTTGTCTCTAACTCAAAGTGATGAACCCAACACTTGTTCTGGGTTAGGTAGCGTTCCATCAAACCATCTATATCTGCGTCAAACAATGTAAGATTTTCCGGTGATGTGATTAGCCTGACGCGCTTTTTATTACGAGCATAAAGTGTCGTCATACTATGTTCAATGAGCAAAATATTATAAACTCTCTCAGAGGACATGTTAATCGCATTGGCTATTTGATTTATAGTCCGTTGCCTGTCACTCATCATCATGCTATGAACACAGTGTTTTCCTTGCTGCTAGCTGTTGCAGGACATCCAGACCAGATTCATTTAATTTCAGCTGCACATTTTTGCACTGTGGGTAAATCTGCATCATCATCTCCTAATGTAATAGCCATGTTAGCATGAATGTCCTTTTTACTGCAGTTATTTGATAACAAGATCCATTTTTCCATTTTCAAAAGAGGTCGCTACATTTGAAGTCAGTTACTGGGTATTTACTCTGTCTCCCCACTAAGACACAACATCAGTTTTTAAGGTGGGTACCAAGCGCGTACACCCGGGCGAGGAACAAAAATTCCCCGCAACCCCCGCAACCATCGGTTGAGTTGGCCACGGTGCGAGCACCGATCCCTCTCTCTTGTGCAATGAGAGGACGCCCTCGGGCAATTGTTCACCAGGGCTGGGAACCTCTCAGTATAACTTTCCTCAGTTGCGACTCTGTTCTTTGCTGGAGTCGCCTCTGAGTGCACTCTGCTCAAAGAGAGAGACGCAACTGAAAGATGATAAATAGATGTGTTACAAACCACTCAAGGGAAAGGTTTACTAATAAGACGAGTTGACATTAATGCTTGTAAGATTTCACAGCTCTAGCACAATTCCTTTATAGTCAGCCTATGACCTTTTCAGTCCAGCCTCGCGACTTCCATATGGACGCCATGCATGGCGTCAACCCCGCTTAGAAAGTGTCATCTATATGAAATCATTTTCTAAGATCAATGGCTAGAAAGGGATTGGAGCGAGTGGTGCCTGGAAGTATAGACAAAGACAATCGGTCTTTGAACAGTGTGGACTGATGCTACAGAATCACTGACAAAGAACTGTACCAAATAAGAGAAACCACACTTCTTGAGGATTACCAACATTAGCAGCCGCAGCAGGAACTATAGAGCACACACACAAGTCGAAGAAAAAATAATGGCATAATTAAGATGCTGACATTACACTCTTTATTCAAATAAAACCCAAGGAAAGAAAGCCACGTCAATACCTGAAAGGGAGATAATAGAGATTGGAATGTCTTTACGGTAAATGAATGTCAAATGATTCCTTATAACGAAACGGCAAATGTTACCATTACAACATTATTTTCGATTATTTGCCAACAATATTTTGAGAAGACTGCGTTATTGCGATATTTTTTTCTCATGAATATACAAAATTTTCATCGCATAATGCATTAAATCTTGAGAATCACCTTACGGTACTAAATAAGATCATGTTTGCTTTCATGTACATCTTCGCTCTTTCAAATTGAAGAACTTGTTCTTTAATTCCGGGAACGTTTTCCCTCCTGAGCCACATGCAAAACCAAACATCAAAATTTGTTTTTTCTGAATGTGGTTATTAATAAATAACCTCATATATATATATATATATATATATATATATATATATATATATATATATATATATATATATATATATATATATATATATATATATATAATTTCTTCACTCCCGCGTCTCACCCACTGAGAAACAAAAGGAATCTATTTTGCGATATATATTTATGAATAGAAGTGAAAATATCGTTATATATATATATATATATATATATATATATATATATAATGCCTTAGAGGAACGTAGGGCCGCATGATATCGTTGCGGTTTCTACAACAAACCAGTTTTTAAGTGAGTGTGTTGTTAGCCTACAACCAAACAGGAGGATCAGGTTTTGAATATAGAATTGTCCTTCTCCTAGACTAGTTGCCACCCAAGCCTATAGAACCCGGTCTCTCCTGCTAATATACCCATTTGGTGGGTAGGAGAAGAAGAGGATTCATACCTTTCGAAAGAGTATTAGCACGTAAATGCATATGTAATGGTTTCGACTGGAATTCGAACTCGACTCTCCAATTCCCCAATCCGTGCCGCTCAACTGTACCTCCGAAAATAGCGTTGGTTTACAAAATTGTTAAATTTAAGAACGCCCAAAATATTCATAAAACGAAGTGGGTAAGTCAAGGTAAATTATGGAGGACGCTAATTGATATAAATTAATGCCTAATAAACGAACGTTGGTAAATGTTATTGTTGTTGAATTTTTTCTTATTTATAATTATCTACATTTTTAATTTATTAATTTAATTATTACTTATTATTTTATTTTAACTTGATAAATTATTTATGTATTTATTTATTTTAAATAATAGATAGTTTTGATCTAACAGTTTTCTTTTGATTTTTAAAAAATGTTTATGATAATGTATGTTGCCTTCAGAAGGGAGTATTTCTTTTAGGAAAGGTGATATTTGAAAAGCTCCGATCGCAGATTAATGTTTTAGCAAGATTCGATAGTGACACTCTCAAGAACCTTCCATCTAAGTTATTTTCGTTTAATAAATGTGCCATTCTTTAGATTGAAGATATGGTTGAACTTAGTTTTGTGTTTGACTAATTCATATGATAAATTAGTATGTATTCTTTCGTATTCTTAGAAATTTTTTAAAAATTTCAAGTTTTCCTAATATATTGTAAGGAAGAGTTGTAAAACAGTTTTTTTTTATATATATGTCTGCTTCAGAATTAGTATTTTAATGGACATTTTGGTTCTGATCAGATCCATAATAGTTCTGGATGTGGTTGTAATTATTTTAATGTTAAGATTGAAGAAAACTTGCTTTTTGCTTCAAACTTATTCTGATAGAAATTGGAATTTAAATAATTTTAACTCAGTTTTATTCATCTTTTATTCTTCATAGTCTACGTTTAAAACATTGTATTAGTGTAAGTTTTGTACGAACGACAAATAAATTAAAATAGCTGTATAGATAAAAAACACTGAAATCGAAAGAGATTTGCTTCAATTGACGGAGGCTATGAATAGGATGGACAGAATAGATGAGCAGCGCGGAGATTTAAGGAAACTATGAACAAAAACACACACTTATTCTTATCAGAAAGAGACATTTGAGACAGTAGGGTAACATAATGAGGGAAGACAGACTATAGTGTTTAACATTTACAAGACATACTGAAAGTAAGAGAAACAGGGTGAAACAACCTTTGTCTATATAAAGAGAAGAAAAGTATAGGTCGTAAATAGACAAATGTTACTTAGTGTAACTATAAACTGAAAATCGTAGCAAATCGTGATCGACGCTTAAAATAAGGTGGAATATATGATTTTCTGCCAGATAATATAGTGTTTCTACAGATAATGTTATCTGTAGTGACAATCAAAGAGAGCTGAGTTCTGTGGTAGGCTTAATGAGGAAAGTGAGTTTATCGAATGTAATATGCACAGTACATAAAGACGGCGTGAGAAACAGAGGGGAAAATGCGTCTATCTTGACGAATTTTAGTGAATAGTGAATGACAAAGTGATGAAAACGAATGGTAAATAGTCAATGTTACTTCATAGAGCAGCAACAAATGGGAAGTGATGAAGGGCTATAATCGCCCACGCCCTGAAGAGGAATTTCACAAAAAAAGAATAAAAGGGAAAATATACGATTTGCTACCAAATCTGGTTATAATTTTTCTATTCGTTTCGTAAAAAGAACTTAGCGCTGTTAAAATGGGTCGATATGAGTGAAATATGCGTAAGATATCATGACAAAACAACTCAGTCTCATCAATAAGAAACTATCATTTTTTCTTGTCTGTTTTATTTCCTAGATAAATGTCTTAATGAAATAATTTCAAGGAACCTAGACTCAAGCGTTATACTATAATAAACCGGGTTTAATTTCATTGATTGGAACTGTGTTATTAAATCATCTCAGTAATTTTATTTTAATCTAATTTTAATGTCATTTTCTTATATTTTAATATCATTTTCTTAGATTCGAAAGTAAAAAGTATATTAGATTATAAATTCCCTTACCTCAAAAAAAAATATTTCGAAAGTTGAACTTATATGCAAGCTTAGATGCCCATGTGCAACCTATAGTTGCGTGTATAAGTTTATTGTCAAATGCGTCATTGATTCTATATTAATTATTTTACAATGATGATCACTCTGTGCAAGGCCCAAGCGCCACTCTGGGTAGCGGTTTACAGTATAAGGGACCCGACCACAAGTAAGGTTATAATACCACGAAGACGCAATAGTGCCACTTACGATGAAGAAAGTACTTTAGATGGAACAGGAAATCCAGTCCTGAAAAGGAAACGAGGGATAAACTTCTACACCGGTTCAAAATTTAGATTCTTACTGAGAAAATAATGCAAATAAATAGTATATAATAGTTAAATGTTTTGGGCGGACATGTTAGAAGCACAGTGTGGCAGTAGAAGTTAGGAGGAACCAAAAACCCAATCCTAAACAGGAAACAAGGGATAAACCTACACTATTTACATTATTCGGACTATTATCCTCATCTTTGTCGCTATATTTATTTCAACATTTCGGCCGTTGTACACTCCGGCCTTCTTCAGGTGGTTGGAATGTCGAACTGAACCCTTTATTTCGCTCACTGGAGTAGACTGTTCTAGCTCCACATGCCATGTTTTAATGGATATCAGTTATCCGTTATCTCCTGTTAATTCCCCACTCCAAATTCTCCACCGCCTTAGCCAGGTATTGAATGCACACTCTTTGGGTCCTATCACTGGATCTAACTAATGCCTTTATGTACTGTGCCATGTATCATTGTTCGACATTCCAAACACCTAAAGAAGGCCGGAGCGTAGAACGGCCGAAACGTTCTAATAAATATGGCGACAAAGATAAAGACAATAGTCCGAATAATGTAAATAGTGTACATAATATCTCATCTCAGAAATATAGACAGATACTGAAGGGCCGAAACGTTGTAATAAATATGGCGAAAAAGATGAGGACAATAGTCCTAATAATGTAAATAGTGTACATAATACCTCATCTCAGAAATATAGACAGACACTGGAGGGCCGAAACGTTGTAATAAATATGGCGACAAAGATGAGGACAATAGTTCTAATAATGTAAATAGTGTACATAATACCTCATCTCAGAAATATAGACAGGTACTGAAAGGATAAACCTCTACTTCTGTTACAAATTCTGGGGAGATTCGTGTTATTTAGTTATTTTTGACTAAACCGGACAAAATACAAGTCATGAGAGACACTCAAAGTAAATGCTGATGATGAATCGCTTATGTGTTATGAATAGATTTTTGCAGGAAGTGAAGATTGTGCGGAAAGTTTTATGATTGGCACTTGTATTCAAGAGGGTATGAGTCAAGATTACAGGAGATTACCTACGTGGGAGAATGTTGTGCAACGTGACGGTACTTGGGAAAAAATAGCTGAATGGAACTTTCTTGTGACGCCTAGAATACAAAGAAATACAAAAGTTCTAGTATGGGGTACTCAGTGAGCAGTGAATTCACTATTTGGTAAACTAATCTCAGTAAGCAATTCCACACGCTGGACCTCACAAAATATTATTTTCTAAGATTGCCTAGTTTGGTTAGGAGACAACGTGTACAGAACATTAGTGAGGATGATTACCAGTGAAAGATAGCGATATTGTTTCCCGTCGCCATTCTGCACGTTTGCGAATTCACAAGGTTATTTCTATTAAACAGGCTTCAACCCCAGGCAAAACCCCAATCTACACTGTTAATCAATTCATGGTTTTGTGGTCGTTAACAGGAGGGACACCAAACGAGGTTATCCACGTTGTACAGACGTATGTTTTGGGAAGTCTTTTGCCAGATTACGGAAATTGTGGCACAAAAATGTGTCTTCCAAGATTTAAACCAAGAGAATCAGGATGATTTCGTTGAAAACAAAGAAAAGAGTGATAAACTGGTCCTCAGATAAAGCAGTGAAAGAGACTTGAGCTCACAGAAATTTTCTTCTTTAGAAAGATACTGATAATTTCTTGGCGGGAACGACGAATTTTTAAGGATAGCAGAACGGGAAAACGAGAATAATAGTAATGAGGAAAATATTGTCTAGAGCAAGGATGGCCAACCTGTGGCGCATGCGCCATAAGTGGTGCATTGGATGCTTACAAGCGGCGCATTGTATCCTTTTGATGAAAAGAAACTAAGCCACTTCTACTCATTCATTTCAGTGATTTTATATTTATTGCACGTCCTTTGCGAAAGTGCTAAAAGTTTGATTTGTGTTTGTCCCATTTCTTTTTGTTATAACTTTAAAATATGTCCATATTATAACACGTACTGAAAGGAAGTGAATGTCTGTGTGGCGCATTTAAATTAATCGTACAAAATATTGGCGCATGGAATCAAAAGGTTGGCCACCCCTGGTCTAGACCTAGAAAGCATAGAAAAGTGTGGAGAGCCATGATCACCCAAATAATGAAAAGCATAACTGTTCCTGTAATGTTATATTTGAAATCATTGTAGCGTGTATATTTTCAAGTAGTTAAAAATTAAATAATATATAGTTTTGACTGATTGATTTGTTTTATGTTTTTTACGGCTTATCAACTCTTTGTAAATTATTAAAACCGGAATATATTTTTAGATTGTATGAAAGTTTTGGAAATGAATATTTACTGATAAAATCCTCCGATATAACCCGTAGTTGGAGGAAAATAGTTCGAACCATACTTTTTTCCAAGGCTATTTGCGCCTAAAGGAATATAACGAAACCGAATAGAAATAAAGTTCCTCTCTGCGATTTCTAATTCTATTACACCATCCGCACATCCACCTTCTATTCTCACGCGGTCACCCAACCAGGTACTTCACAGTCTTAACCGTGCTTAAGATCGTACAAGAATGATATGACTGTAAACCATGATTGGGTCGTTTGTTTTGTTTTGTTTTATGGCATATCAACCTCACTGGGTCATTTAATGCCAACAAAATTATTATTGCTGGTAATATTTTTTTCCTTCATAAATCTATTTTTGGTAATATTTTTTTTCTTCAAAAATGTATTGCTGGCAATAATTTAAAAAAAAAGTATTTCTGGTATTAAAATCTATTTTTACACTTTTATAAAGTTTTGGCCCCAGTTTGGGGGTTAACTATTTGTCAATAGCTGGGACCATAAAAGGTACTACCACCCCGGGTCAGGGTGGACCGGGGGACACCAGCAATGAAAAGGTGGTTTCACGCTCTTCAGATCCTCCTGATCAGAGGCCTTGCTGTTGGACGTAGTTTATCGTCTGACCCAGGACGCGGATGTATTTTATCGTCTGACCCAGGACGCGGATGTAGTTTATCGTCTGACCCAGGACGCGGATGTAGTTTATCGTCTTACCCAGGACGCGGATGTAGTTTATCGTCTTACCCAGGACGCGGATGTAGTTTATCGTCTTACCCAGGACGTGGATGTAGTTTATCGTCTTACCCAGGACGTGGATGTAGTTTATCGTCAGATGCAGGACGGGTAAACAATTTGTTCTTCTATGTGCTGTGTTACATCATTCAGTCACAGAATGTGTGTCAACTGAACACACAAAAAAAGCAGAAAGAGGAACACGGTATGGATGATGAATATACGAGGTTAAACAAAAATAACAAAGCAACAGGAACATATATGACAGTAAGAGATGCTTTCAGCTTTATAAGGTCTAAGGATGGCTAAAGTTACAGAAATGATAAATGAAATATATGACACTGGTGAAATACTGGATGTTCTCAGGAGATCAATTTTTAAAATGCTTCCAAGGTAACAATGTTCAATGAATACAGACACCATCTGTCAACTGGATAAGCCAATTAAAACTAATAATTAGGGTTCTAATAAACAGAGCTTGGAGTAGAATTTTGCTAGGCAAGAACAATGTACCTTTGTTCAAACACTGGAACAAAAAATGCAATTTTATTATCATAATGCTACTTAGTGGAGAAATCAAGTGAAGCACATAGAATCTATATCTAGGCATTTTTCAAAATACGGCATATAAAAAAAACTCATTGAACTGCTAGTAAAGCTTGATCTACATAGAAATAGATCGCATGCGTATCATAATCTCCTATGCGCCGAGTCTATAGCCCTCCGCAGTTTCCTGTCTTTTCTTAACAAATTTTATTTTTTGCTATCTCTCGAAACATTGTTCTACCAGCCATTTACCCAAGCTTTCTAGGTAGGTTATGTTTTTTTTCTATCCCTCTTGCCTTCAATCTGTCTTGTGAGTATCAAATGTTCCAAGCCTCTTTTCCTCGTTATATGCCCTAGAAATTTCAATTATATCTTCCTGATGTTTAGTATATGCGTCATCTTTGTTGCATTTTTTGTAAAATTTCGTCATTGCTCACATATATTCACTGTATTCTGAGCATCCTTCTGTAGAACTACATTTCTGAAGCTGCAAGTCTCTTTTTTATCTGTAAGGGAATTGTCCAGCATTCACTGCCATGTAGGAAGACTGATATTGCATAACATTGTTTCTAATGAATGTTTTTTCTTAATACTTTGCTTAGCTTTTGGAAGACATCTCTTTGTATCCCAATTCGCTTTCTCCTTTCAGCGTCGCCCTTTCCATCCTCTGTTAAAACATAAGCCATTATATCACCAGAGAGTTAATTTTACATCAGGAGCAGGAGTTTTCCAAAGATAATGTATTCAATGCCCTGAAAAATACACTCGCGAAACATCTCGAGATTAAACACAAAAGTGGTATGAATATAAATGATGCTTAACATTGAACAACAGACTCAATGCACTTAATGTCAACCGGAACCTCTTTCGTGATCATGACTAAAAGCAGGCAAAGGCCATTTAAATAAAAAAAGAAAGCATAATTTATTCAGACGAAAATGCATTGAAATATACGGCCGGGATATTTCAATTCACCCGCTGTTCTAACGAAATTAATACCTAGACAAAGTGTGATACGTAAATGGAGAGAGATAAAGCAAATATAAAGCAAATGAATAAAACTGAGCGGATCTTTGTTAAAATTGAATATCTATAAGGATACAATTAAAGTAAAACTCAAACTTTCAGCCGCTTACCGCAAATCTCATGCTGCTTTTCTTATGCAGATCCTGTTCATGCGAAATAAATGCAGCCGCCCTGACAACGACGATTTCTTGCTAATAGCAATTATGTACCATGCGTTATGTACCATGCTAATAGCAGTTATGTACCATGCGTTATAAACGCTTAAGCCATCATGTATCTTTCGATGCATGACTGACAATGCAGTTTTTTTCCCGCAGCAGGTTGTCATTTCTTTCTGCGGTAGACCAGTTGCCATCCAAGGCTATAGAACCCAGTCAGCCCTGCTATTTACCCATAGCTGGGGGTAGAAGAAGAGGATTCATACCTTTCCCAAGGGTATTAGTACGTAAGTGAATGTAATATATCTGACTGGAATTCGAACTCGGCTCTCCAATTCCTCAGTCCGTGCCGCCATCTATTATTCCACCGTGCCACCAAATGGCAGTCTCACTGAGTCGAAAGTACTTGAATGAATATAAATAAAATAAAAAATAAAAAAAAAACGAAGTTTGGGCATTCTGTCCACAATTTTGATTTTGATGTACAGCATATGCGATAGATTGATAGGTCTGTTTAATGGTATATTAACCGCACATGGACCATTTAAAGACGATATTTAGTTTTCTTGGGTGCTTTGATGTAATAAAAATATGATATATGTGCTTTTATGCATATGCATGTTTCTGTGGATATAATTACTAGAGGTGGTCATATGTGTGTTTTATGCAGTAGTTTTGTTGAAGGTATATTTTGGAATACAATTTGATTTCTTTAAGAAATTGTAGGATATTATATGGATTAATGTTATGAAAGAGTTCTTTTATGTTGGTTACTTGGTTGGTTGATTTTTTTGGCAACATATCAGCCTCTATGGGTTGATTAATGCCGAAATCTAAATATTTTGTATGTAATTTTATACTTTCAAATTTGTTTTTACTTTCAAAGTAAAGGTATGTTTTTTAGGTATATGTTTTAAAGATCATAAAATGTATTTTTGGTAATTTTACAATAAAAAAGTACTGTTGATTTCTGTTTGGAGGTTCACCATTTTCCCGTAGCTAGGACCCTAGCAGGTACTACCATCCAGGGTCAAAGAGGATATATATGGATCAATGTCATGAGTTCTTGCATATTGGTTATTTGGAAGTAATACAGTTTTTAGTATGTGCGTATAGTTGGTAATTTTACTATAAATAGGTATTGCTTGTAATCTTTAATATAAAAATACATTAACGGTAATTTTATAATAAAAAATTATTTTAACTATACAAATTCATTTTTACTTTTATAATGTTTTGTCTTTGTCTAGGGTTTCACTATTGCCCATAGCTGGGACCATAACAAGTGCTCCCACCCTGGGTCAGTATTAATCTGGGTACAACAGCATGTAAGAGATGGTTCCGCGTTCCTCAAAACCTCCAATCTCCCGATCAGAGGCCTTGCTGCCGGATGTAGTTTATCGTCATACCCAGGACGAAACTTATTCGAAAAAATACAATGAATAGAAAATTGTAATGCGTTTCTTCCTCTAAAATGATTTCATCGGACTAAAATAATATTTACGATCACCGAATAGAAGCAACGTCAAACATGGTCAGTACGCTAACGGGTAACTACATGGGTGGGAATACTAGGATTTGTAAGCTTGTTGGTAGTGTAATGGTTAATAACTGGGAACTGTTAATCGGTGGGCCGAGTTCCAATTCATGTTATATTCAATTATGAACAAAGTCCTTTGGGAAAAGTATGAATCCACGTCTTCTCTACACAGATATAGGTTAATTAATATCTCTTGTATCACAACATCACTAATATCTCCTTCCAAAATTATCACAACCTAAAATATTTTCTGACTTTAAATACCCTAGAGAGAGTTGATATTTTGTAAAAAATAACAATCAGTGAAAATAATAATATTACTATGGATGGAATTATATATAGATTTTAAGACACAACATATTAAAATTAAACGTTTCAATATCCCGTCGGTGCATATTTACAACCCACATTTACTTCTATACCTTGCCCCTACTATACATATATAATTACATCCGTTATTTTAGCTTGATACCGCCAGGCCTGAGGGGTCCCTGAAAGGTGATGTGCCGAGGTGGCTTTGGAATTTTCCACTCTTCTACCGTTAAACGTACTTTAATATTTGAAATTGTATTACATTCTGTAGGGAAGTGGGTGCAGTGAAAGATTCAGAAGATATATATATATATATATATATATATATATATATATATGATAGAAATTGTAAGGAGGATTTGATAATTATAATTAAGTAAATCATTAAGTCTGAAAGAAACCTGAAAGAATGCACTGGACGGCCGTTTCGTCCTATATTTGGGACTCATCAGCAGTGCGCATCCACTACCTAAAATTGAAACCCTGACAGTTGGGTTGTCATGCAAACATCATACCAACTGTTCCAACGGGCCTCAATGATGAAGAAGTAGCAAATCAGACTCAATATAGCGCCGCTCGCTGACATATTCCGTGGTAGAACTCAACTGAAATTCTCTGTAACCATAGGACTGTGCCCCCCGGAGCCACGACTACTATCACCAAGCCGCTCAAACTGAAGCATTAGAAGCATTTCAGACTCAATGAATTACTTAATTATAATTATCAAATGTTCCTTACATTTTCCATCATATGTATATCATTACTTGATCCGGCTCCTAATGCTTATATTTTATATATATATATATTTATATATATATATATATATATATATATATATATATATATATATATATATATATATATATATATATATATATATATATATCGGTTCCTACTGCTATTAAGCATTACTCTGCAAGTATGAATTGAGTTCTCCGAGCTGCTAGCTATTTTTGTATACAGCAAATAAATTAAAATTCCCTACCTTTCTACCGTACGACGATGTAACAGGTAAGAAAGCTGAGTGATGTCACTCCTTATTTAAAATGACAAACTGAATATAAAAGAATCCCAGAAATATAACGACACACATCACACTCGGCTTCGAGCGCCAAGTGGTACATTCATCTTAGTTAGGAAGGATGTACCTCGAAGTAAAATAAGTTTAACAACTATTTATAGGCGGCTGCTGTTAAAATGACATTTACACAAACCAATAAATATCTGCTCAGTATATATTCCACCGAATGAACAATTAAATGAAGCTATAATTCACGAATTCATAAGCCAAGTCCTTTCCCCTTTTATGATACTAGGGACTAACTGTCGCAGCGACATATGGAGTTGTAAAGACACAAACTTAAAACAAGGACCTTAGAAACAATTATTTATAACAACGATTTATTCATTTAAAATGATAAAACTTCGACTTAGATAAATCCATTTTCTGGCAGCTACTCGGCAATTTAAACCTATGTGATTTATCAATTTATATGGATTTGTTTTGGAAGGCACTGGCAGATACAAGCAGTAGCGATCACTTGCCAATCGTCCTATGAAACTCAGAACATAACGAGAAAATTACTCTCCGTTGGAAATTAAACGAAGCGAACTGGGAAGAATTTAGAAACTAATTTTCTGAAAAATTGGTTGATGGAAAAAGCATCAAGGACTTGAAACATTTCATCGAGATCCTCATTTCTATAGCTGAGAAATACATTCCCAAATAATTTAGCACCAAAAAAACGCAACAGACCTTGGTTCAATGATTAATCACGATAAGCCGAGCAGCTTTGATAGAATTCAACAGACAACCTGTAACCGCTAATTTGCTGCAGTTTAATCAACTCCGTGCAAAGCACGTAAAATAATTAAAGAAACCAAAAAAGAATGCTGGAAAACCTACATTAACATACTCAATTCTGCAACAAAAATGAAATCTGTCTGGAATATTATAAAGAAAATACCAAACAAACACTGTAAAACACCTCTCGGTGAATAACTCTAAAATAACCAGTAAAAAGGATGTCGCTGACCTTCTAGCCTAAACGATCTCTAAAAATCCAACTGCCAAGAATGGTAGCCAACAATTTCTAAAGCTCAAACAAAAAACGAAAAACCAAAAACTAAACTTTAAATCATAAAATGCCAAGATCTATAACCTACCATTCATTCTGGAGGGACTAAATGAATCTTTAAAGAAAGTCCACAATAGAGCTGTGGGCCCTGATGGTATCCATTATGAATTTATAAAACAGTTACCCAATAAATCGTTACAACTGTTATAACATATGGACAAATTGAAACTTCCCAGGAATGTGGAGACAGTCATTCATCATGCTTCTTCCAAACCTGGAAAAAATTACAAAATCCCTGAAAACACCAGACCGATAGCATTAAACAGTTTATGGAGAGAATGATCAGCAGCCGGTTGACTTTTTACCTGGAAACTAAAGGCTTAATCAGCGACTTCCAATGTGGTTTTAGGAAAAACAAAGAAGCACCATAGACCACTAAATCCGCCTAGTTTCCCAAGGGAAGCCTTTGTTAAGAAGAAACATCATAAAGTAGTGTTTTTGACTTACAAATGACGTATGATACAATATAGTAATTTGGTATCTTGAACACTTGCATGAACTGGGCCTAAAAAGAAAGCTGACTCAATTCATAGAGAATTTTCTAGTGGACCGAAGATTTCAGTTACGAATAGGAACTATGCTATCAGAACTGAAAAATCAAGAAGGGGTTCTACGAGGAAGCATCTTTCGGTGACCCTATTCTGCGTAAAAATTATCTCCATAGTTAAATGAGGAATGAGATGCTCCCTGTATGTCGATGACTTTCTAATAATGTACACATCTCGACATTTGCATATCATGGAAAGACAACTCCAACAAGTCTGCGATAAAATATACAAATGGGCTACGGAAAATTGGTTTACATTTTCCAAAACGAAAAGCGAATGCCACATTTCTGCAAATTAAGAAAAATTCTAAACGACCCCTGTTTAGAATTCAATGGAGCATAAAGCAGACAACCAGGGGTTTTGCGCGAATTAAATAAACTCCCTAAACAAAAGACGCACCCCCATCACATTCCAGGAAAAGTTAGGGAACATATTGGAATACTAAACTAAATATACACCCATCTGTACCGACGGGACAAAGTGTGAGGACAAGACAAGATGTGCAGCAGTGAGCCAAAATATTACCCCCCCCCCAAAAAAAAGGAGCTTCCCAATCAACAGCATCAAACAGAGTCAAACATTTCTTAATATTTTTGGACTAACTTATACGTCCTAATGTCTTTGAAGGAAAAAATCCATCAAACTACTCATTATAAAGCTATTATGTAAAACGAGCACTACTTCCAAGCATAAGTACATCAAATTCCTAGTCACACCGGAGTGGACTTAGATATGGATGTAGATTCAACGACATTCAATGGAAATGGTACTGGGACGATAACCCATAAAATAAACTAGGAGAATGGAAGTCAGCTCCCAGATAATCTCGTAAGGAAGAAGTACTCATTGGCCATACGAGAATAACCCAGTCGTAAAGTTCAACCAGTATACTAAGCATGTAAAACGGCATATACTATTAAACATATATTAACCGAGTGCTCAGATCTTACTCTCTCAAGACAAAAATACTATAATATAAACAATATGTATGATCTGTTCGAGAAAGTAAAAGTGGATGATATAATATAATTTCCCAAAACAGTAGGACTCTACAAAAATTATAAACCAAATGAGAATGCCAAAATCAATTTCTCTATAAACCGTGTATCTGTCTGAAAATAATGAATCAATGAAACAAGCCCCTCGATAAAACCCTCTTTACAAAAGTACGTCAATGAAACCTGATCTACAAACTGATTTCTTACAAAGAATACATACTGTATTCATGCGAGCCTATCCCAAAAATCTTGTCGGCATTAAATAACCCGCTGAAGTTGACATGCCGTAAAACAAAACACCCCCGCCTAAAAAAAGGAGGGTGAACGCTCATCCGTTACATTATAGACCCATCAGCCTCCTCAGTGTCATTAGCAAACTTTTTGAAGATATAATCAACAAGAAGGTTATTGGTTACCTCGTTAGTGATAACCTATAGAGCGACAAACAGTATAGGTTATGATCGGTTCGCTCCACTGCTGATATCCTAACTGGCATTACAGAATCAGTGAGGCACTAAAGGACGATCAAAGTGTGGCATCTCTCGCTATAGAATCACTAGAGAGTTTTCTCAATTATAACTTACTTCCTAACGGGTAGGTCCCTGAAAGTAGTTGTTAACTGCCAGTCATCTGAATCCCTAGGAATCAATGCAGGCGTCCCGAAGGGGTCGCTTCTCGGACCAACTCTCTTTTTACGTTACGTAAATGATCTACCTAAATTTATTCTGCGATCATTTGTGAATATATTTTCTGATGATAGAACGGTATATGGGCGCACTTCTTAAACTCTAGATGGCCAGATCTTGCCAGCTGATCTCTCCAATGTCTAGGCTTTAACAGCTGAGTAGGGGAAAAACTGGCTGGTCACATCCAATGCCTCGAAAATCAAACAAGTTCCATCGTCACCGAACAAACCTAGAAGAATTATGATGAACTCGTGTTACACCCGGGATTCCACTGCCTTGAGTACCTATTGGGACTGAACACAGATCTCAAGTGGAACTCGTACATACGATCCCTCGCTAAAGGTACTAGAATAATGGCCGGTTGTCTCTACCACCCTAGTAAATACCTGAATACTCTTTTTGTCATCTACCTTTACAAGAGATATGTTGGAATGGTCTGACATTAATCCCATGGACGATTTGTGGGACTACCTGAAGAATAATAAGGCCGATATATAGGCATCCAGACAAGTTTCTTATGTACTATATCAAAGATGTCTGTACCACGGCCATTTCAACAGAAAATTGTCAGTCTTATATAATCTCTCTCTCTCTCTCTCACACACACGCAAAAACATAATCTGTTTTTGTTGCATGAAAGATTTCCAAGCAAAGACAAACTCGTGTATACGAGACGCGGAACCGAAGACCGCAACGCAGCTCTTGACGTCACACATGACCACGCGAGAGTGAAAACGAGAAGTATTGAGTATGCGTTGTGTTATCAATTATAGGCATTTAAGAATACTTGTAGAGATTTCATAGTTTATGTTGTTTAGGTTAGGTTCCAATGATAATGATATTAAGTTTATCAGAAAATATGAACGGAATTTACTTGAAATAAATAGACAAAACTTGTCTATATTATTTAATGAAACATGCATCAATTAAAAAATGCTGCCTAAATACACACACACACAATATATATATATATATATATATATATATATATATATATATATATATATATATATATATATATATTCAGGTAAGATGAGAAAATCATTTAATTTAAATTTAATAATTTACAATCGCTTTATGAGATATGTTGTATATATATATATATATATATCTATAAATTCATAAAGCAATGAATTTTATGTTAAAATTCGACAGATTTTTATTACTTTAAACTTTATTTTTAGCGGATACTCATATTTCTGTAGATGTTCCATTTATTTCTGAAACTGTACATTTATTTATTTATTTATTTTTGTCTGAATGTGGGAAAAATCAAATTAAAAGAAAATACATGCACTTCGGTAGGATTCGAAACTGCGTGCCTCTGGGCAGAGGAAAACCGTTGATAAACCAATGTTGGAAGCGAGCCTTTATCCGAAATTCTTCATGTATTCAATTCTTCGAAATTTTCATATCCTCTGTGTTTTCTATCAAAACCTAAACAAACTAATTTTAAAGGCAATGTTTTTTTATTTATCAATCCGAAGTTTAGTCAAGTTTAAATTTAGTTATTTAAATGTTACTCTCAAATAGGAGTATCCATTGAAAATAACGCTTAATGTTTTATATATATATATATATATATATATATATATATATATATATATATATATATATATGTGTGTGTGTGTGTGTGTGTGTGTGTGTGTGTGTGTGTGTGTGTGTGTGTGTGTGTGTGTGTGTGTGTGTGTGTGTGTGTTTGGCATGTTTTGTTTTACGGTATATCAACCTCAACGGGTTATTTAATGCCGACAAAGTTTTATTGCTGGTTATATTTTTTTAAAATGTATTGCCGTTAAAAATTTTCCCAAAATGTCTTGCTGGTATTAGAACCTATTTTTGTACTTTCATAGTGTTTTGACTACTTTGGTGGGGTTAACTATTTGCCCATAGCTGGGACTCTGAAAGGTGCTACCACCCCGTGTCAGGGTTGATCTGGGAACACCAGCAATTAAGAGGTGGTTCCACGCTTCTCAAAACTTTCTGATCAAGGGCCTTTCTGTCGGATGTAGTTTATCGTCTTTTCCCCCATATATATATATATATATACACACACACACAATAGAACTATATGAGTGGACACTGATCTGAAGACCGATAGACGACAGTTAGTTTTATGCTTGGGAGCAATATTTAGGCGGTCTGAAAGAAACCAACTTTCGTTATTTCCTGTACAAAATTTGGTATAACTTATGTGTACACCGAGTCATTTGAACTGTTTAGTATTTATTAATTCTAAATCCTGAATTTCTGTTGATGATTCAGCCTGTGTGGCATCACTGCTTTCATATATTTATTTTTAAATAATATTTGTTTATATTTCTATGCGTATAGCGCTCAGTATCAGAGAGGATTTATTTATATAAGCGAATTGATCGGAAGATTTCATCAAGGAAGGAAAATGCCAGTCATAGCACAGTATTGATTCCTAAGCCCACTCTCTTTCTCTCTCTTTCCCTCTCTCAACATATATATATATAAATATATATATATATATATATATATATATATATATATATATATATATATATATATATATATTGAGAGAGAGTGAGAGAGAGAGAGAAAGAGAGTGGGCTTAGGAATCAATATAATATATATATATACATATATATATATATATATATATATATATATATATATATATAAAGGCTAAAGAAAAACCTAGTTGTGCTTCATCCCCCGAGGAACCCTCCCAAGGCAAATGATAGAGTCTCTCGGGAAACAACGGTTTTCCTTTTGTCTTTGTTCATATCCTCCTTTTACAGATATACTATATCTGATATTTTACACACGCACACACACACACACACACACGCACACACACACGCACACAGACACGCACACACACACACAAAGACATACACAAGGACACACACACACACAAACATATATATATATATATATATATATATATATATATATATATATATATATATATATATATATATATAAATGTGTGTGTATGTGGGTATTATCCGTCAGATAATGTTGAAGCATAGTACTAACTCTGAATAAAAAAAGACTTTCAAATCGTGAATATTTAATAAATAAACAATTGTACTTATTGACACTCTTTACATTGTACGGACTGTTGTCCTCATCTTCTTTGCCATATTCCCAACATTTCGACCGTTGTACGCTCTGGTCTTCTGTAATATGGAGTGCTAGAGAAAATCAATAATAACAACAAAATTGTAATATGAGCTCTGATAAAAAAAAAACAAATACTGTGACATTAGATTTATAATTCCCCCACCCCCACCAAATCATCCACTGATGTTTTCAAAAACACATAACTCAGTGGATAAAAAGGTGGTTGAATCTAGTGATTTGACACAGAGAGTTGTGAGTTCAATACCTGACTACAGCAGAGATGAACACAAACGTAAGAGTTTAGTTTAGGGGAGATAACTGATACTGCGTCATCCGGAAATGGCATGTCACGCGTAAGTAGAACAATCTATCGCTGTGAACGAAATAAATTGTTCAGTTCGAAATTCCAAACGTGGGGAACATGGCAACGAAGATGAGGACAACAGTCCGAAAAATGTAAATAGTGTAAATAATTTCAATACCTAATCTCAGCAATATAGACAAAACAATTATGCTATCAAAATTTCAATGCTAATTCTTCAAGACGTTCTGAATAAAACTATTACTATTGTTTTTTCTAATTTCTTGAGTATATATATATATATATATATATATATATATAAGAAATACAGGCGATTCTTTAAGTTTCTTTATGTATCTCTTATTGATTTAATGATTTAATTAATATTTTTATATATTTTTATTTTTTTATTTTATTTAACTTATTTTATTGATGACAATATAATTATTATTATTGTTGTTAATTAATTTGAAATTGTGATGATTATAATGCGATTATGGTTGCTGTCAAATCACGATCACTATTACACACATTACTGTATCTATTTTAAATCTGATCACCCCCTCCCTTACACTATATTTTAACTTGTTCAGCTCGTAAAGAAAAATAATTTCTAGGTCACCCTATCGGCTCATGTTTAATTCTTCCATCTTTCCTTTCTTTTCTTTCCCTCCCTCTCTCACTCTCTCCTTCTCTCACCCCTCTTACTCTCTTCCTCTCTGTCTGTCTCTCTCTTTCTTTCTGCCCCCGCAAAATTTTTTAAACATTATATTGAAATGTTTATTTTTCTTTCTTCCTCATTTAATATATTTTTTCATTTTTCTTTTTTTTTCTCTCCCTTTTCCTTTTGTCTGGACAAATGGTTTGTTTTTATTAAAAATCTTCGTCCTGAAGACATGAATATTTGTATATATTCAGGAAATAAATTATAACCGATTGGATTATTAAGGATGATCCTTACTTATTATTATTATTATATAGCTATGTTACTTACATTGAGCTCTCATTGGATCATAGTCCCCCAAGGGATAATCCCTACCAATTCAATTATAATTGATATTATATATATATATATATATATATATATATATATATATATATATATATATATATATATATATATATATATATATATATATATATATACCCAAGTGTGGGATTGGTATATACGGAGTAAATTCCAATAACCAACAATTACTATTCTTTAAAGAGTGCTCAATACAGAGTAAAGCAGATATAATTATTTATTTGAATATTACAACATAAATATGTTATAAAATCACGACAAAAATAGCCATTTTGTTTCAACACTTCTTGTGTCTTATCAAGAGAGGATGTAGAATGTACAATAAATGGTTTTAAAAGTTTCAAATTAATTAACGATCCTTAGCTAGGAGTAAACGCTGTTACATAAGCTAGAATGACCAATCAAAATACAAGTATAGGGTAATTCGAAAAATTTGACAACTAAGTAAGGTTATCATAGATATTAAAAGATTTATAAAATTTGAAATTAAAATTAAAAGTAAAAAATTAAAAATTACCTTTTTAGAAATCTAAATCAAATCTCTATTAAGTTTTACATTGTAGAATTACCGAGGAGAGAAAATATAAAAATATACAAATAATAATAAAAGATATATATGCTATTTAATTTATATTTTCATTGAAATTATGTTAAAAAGGATGTTCAGAGCCCCAGACAAAAATGTATACATTTTTAATTTCATTGCAACATGTTAGTCGCCTCTCACGCGAAATCATTCGAACATACTCAGGTGATAATACATAAGCGCTCATACGTATTTAGATATATACACACACATAAAATACGGTGACGAGACACGACCCTTGATAAAAAAAGACATCTACACCACACACAACCACACGTACGCAAACATACGACTAAACGTGCATGCACTTTCCTTACACATAGACATCAATAAACACAGGCACATACATCCACATTCACATTGACCTAGACGGTCAGATGTCATAGCTAAAGTGAACATATTCGGGGCTTAATATGTTATTAAACGAATTTTAACTTGAAATATAACTAACCTGGTCAAATATATATAGATAAAATTTAAACAAATAAATATATATAAATATATATATATATACATTTTTAAATCATATAGTTTTCGACACATTACATGCAAAAGTAAATAACTACCTCCATATATAATTGTACATTCACACATACGCATACAAATCAGCACATGTACCTGCATATCCATATATACGCATAATAGGTACGCATATACAGACATACGCACATAGACATACATATACATAAGCACGTATAAATATATCGACCCATACAGCAACGCAGAAAAGTAAATAAAGCAAGTAAAGAAATATATACATAAAGATGCAACTATATACAAATACATACATACATACACATACACATACATATTTAGATATACATACATACGCACGCATACATATATGCATATAAACTAAACATATACACAGACACTTGCAAATACACGCATATATATGAAAAATCAAACAAAATCTACTTTTGTTGAAAAGGAGCCTTTAATTGCTTATAGACTGTTGTTATTTTCTTAAATTATTATAAACTTTTAATATATTTTATCATAATATTGTTGGAATATTATTAGAATATAAGTTGATCTCTGTATATTTATTCCTTTCCCTTTTGTGTGTATGTGTCTACATGTTTATGTATATATGTATATGTGTTTGTATATGTATGTGTGTATGTGTGTATATATATATATGTATGTATATATATATATATGTATGTGTGTATATGTATATATATATGTATGTGTATGTATGTGTATGTATATGTGTATGTATGTGTGTAGGTATATGTGTATATATATGTGTGTATGTGTGTATGTATATATATGTGTAGTTGCGTATGTATGTGTATATATATGTACACGCTGATGTGTATATACATTTTTATATTCATATGGTTTTAATTTACGTTTGTTTGATTTTTCATGTATATGCGTGTATTTGTAAATGTCTGTGTATATGTTTAGTTTATATGCATATATGTATGCGTGCGTATGTATGTATATCTAAATATGTATGTGTATGTATGTATTTGTATATAGTTGTATCTTTATGTATATATTTCTTTACTTGCTTTATTTACTTTTCTGCGTTGCTGTATGGGTCGATATATTTATACGTGCTTATGTATATGTATGTCTATGTGCGTATGTCTGTATATGCGTACCTATTATGCGTATATATGGATATGCAGGTACATGTACTGATTTGTATGCGTATGTGTGAATGTACAATTATATATGGAGGCAGTTATTTACTTTTGAATGTAATGTGTCGAAAACTATATGATTTAAAAATGTATATATATATATTTTAGAATTGGACATAGCCCGACAATTTATTTAAATATATATATATATTTATATATATTTATTTGTTTAAATTTTATCTATATATATTTGACCAGATTAGTTATATTTCAAGTTAAAATTCATTTAATAACATATTAAGCCCCGAATATGTTCACTTTAGCTATGACATCTGACCGTCTAGGTCAATGTGAATGTGGATGTATGTGCCTGTGTTTATTGATGTCTATGTGTAAGGAAAGTGCATGCACATTTAGTCGTATGTTTGCGTACGTCTGGTTGTGTGTGGTGTAGATGTTTTTTTTTATCAAGGGTCGTGTCTCGTCACCGTATTTTATGTGTGTGTATATATCTAAATACGTATGAGCGCTTATGTATTATAACCTGAGTATGTTCGAATGATTTCGTGTGAGAGGCGACTAACATGTTAAAATGAAACTAAAAATGTATACATTTTTGTCTGGGGCTCTGAACATCCTTTTCAACATAATTTCAATGAAAATATAAATTAAATAGCATATATATCTTTTATTTTTATTTTTATATTTTTATATTTTTTCTCCTCGGTAATTCTACAATTTAAAACTTAATAGAGATTTGATTTAGATTTCTAAATAGGTAATTAGGTAATTTTTAATTTTTTACTTTTAATTTTAATTTCAAATTTTATAAATCTTTTAATATCTATGATAACCTTGCTTAGTTGTCAAACTTTTCGAATTACCCTATACTTGTATTTTGATTGGTCATTCTAGCTTATGTAACAGCGTTTACTCCTAGCTAAGGATCGTTAATTAATTTGAAACTTTTAAAACCATTTATTGTACATTCTACATCCTCTCTTGATAAGACACCAGAAGTGTTGAAACAAAATGGCTATTTTTGTAGTGATTTTATAACATATTTATGTTGTAATATTTAAATAAATAATTATATCTGCTTTACTCTGTATTGAGCACTCTTTAAAGAATAATAATTGTTGGTTATTGGAATTTACTCCGTATATACAAATCCCAAACTTGGATATTAGCTCCTATTACTGTCGAGCACTATCTATTATATTCTTATAATATGGATAAAATCGATTTCGAATTATCACTGAAGAACATTCCCACCGCAAACAAAAGTGATTATTTCGTCCATTTGACTCAACAAACCGAAAACCTCATAAGTAGAATGAGATGGAAGGCTTACTTCTTCCTTCAAAATAAGGAGCAACTATGTGAACAAGAGAATTATGGTTTTAGTAGTCTGAAAACAGCACCCATAATAAAAGATCTATTGGGTTTCGAAAACGATCTATTAGATATCATCAAGAACAGTTTCCAAAAAAAATCTGGATATCATTGTCAAAGATATCAATAAATCAGAAGACCTATATGTTAAATCAGATAAGACAGCCAACTTTTATAAATTATCCCCTAAGAATTATGACAAATTAGTAATAAATAGTCTAACTAGTAGTAACAAAAAAATTGATACGGACAACTTTAACCAAATTGATAAAATTAACTCTATCAGTAAATCAATTACTGATAAACTAAGAATTAGTGATCGGGTTAGTAAATTACAATCTAAAGAAGCATATATCTTGTTAAAAGATCACAAACCCGATTTCAGATCTAAGCAATCCACTAGGATTATAAACCCAACTAGACCGGAAATCGGCAGGATCAGTAAGAACATCTTGGAAAGAACCAACCACTCCATAAAGAAAACCCTCGGACTACTACAATGGATTAACACAGCTGATGTCATCAACTGGTTTACCAACATCGGATATAAGGACAACTGTACCTTCATACAGTTTGATATTACAGACTATTATCCATCTATATCCAAAAATCTGTTCACTTTGGCCCTGGATTTCGCTCGGGAATACTCCAACATTTCTGAAATCGAAGTGAATACTATCATGGAGTGCCGAAATTCTGTTCTAATCTACAAGGATGAACAGTGGACAAAAAAGTCCTGTAACGAAAAGTTTGACATTTCATTGGGTTCTCTGGATTCTTCAGAAGCTTCTGACCTTGTTGGATTATTTCTTTTGTATAATTTAAGTGCCTTTGATTGCCTTGATTCTGATAGTGTAGGATTATATAGGGACGATGGATTATTAGTAGTTAAGAATTCCACTAAAATTAAAGTAGATCGTATTAGAAAAATGATTCATAAGGTATTTAAGGATCTAGGTCTCAGAGTAATGGTTAAACAAGTAGACTTCCTAGACGTTACCCTAGACCTCACCAGTAACACATACCAACCATATGTAAAGATTAATTCCAATCCAATATACGTACATCCAAATTCTAACCACCCCCTGCAATCATCAAACACATACCCTATTCTATTGAATGTAGGATCAGTAATAACTCTTCAAACAGAGATATTTTTAATAAACATAGAGACTTTTATAATTCTGCACTTAAAAATAGTGGATACAAAAATATCAATATTCAATATAAAAGCCCTATAAATAGCCACAATAATGGTAGAAAGGGATCTAAAAAAATCATATGGTATACTCCCCCTTTTAACATTATGGTTAAAACTAAATTGGGGCACCTGTTTCTAAACCTCATTAAAAAACATTTCCCCAAATCTGAAACCAACTCACTTAGTAAAATATTTAACTCCAATAATCTTAAGTTAAGCTATAGTTGTGCTGATAACCTAGAGAAAATAATTAAAAAACATAACAATAGTATATTCAGAAAGTATACGGATTCGGAGAGCATGACAACCCACAAGGCTGCGAAATGCAACACTAAGCAAAATTACACAAATAATAAATCATGTAACTGTAGGAATCCCGATAATTGTCCACTAAATAATAATTGTTTAACTAGCTCTGTAGTTTATCTAAGTACAATATCAACACTAGAAAATCCAAATATAAAGAAATTCTACATAGGTTGCTCCATGAGACCATTCAAGGAACGCTGGCGGAGTCATATGCAATCTTTTAATAATAGTAACTATAAATATATGACTTCATTATCCAAATACTTTTGGAGTCTAAAAGAAAAAAATAAAACACCTAAGGTTAAATGGAAATTAATCAGAAAGGCCCGGACATGTAACTCCCTATATGCCCCGTGTTACCTATGCCTTAATGAGAAACTTGAAATAATTAGATTTAAAAATAAGACTGATCTTTTAAATCAAAGATATGAACTAACAGTTAACTGTAAACATCGTTTTAAATTTAACTTAGTATAGAGATCATATACTTTCAATGATAACGATAAGTTAAACTTAATAGACTATTACCTTTTTAGCATGATGGTCACCGGATCGATATGAATGTGTATTGTGTACTTACAAAGTGTTATACATGTCTGTATTTGTATGTATATATTTGTATGTTATGTAGGTGTGTTTCTACTGTTGGATGTGTATGTGTGTATATAGGGGTATATATATGTAAGGGTTTTTTTTTTTAAATTTTTTAATTATTAAAAATTTTTTTTATTTTTATTTTTATTTTTTTAAATCTTTTTTTATTTATAGGAAGGTATATAGTTGTGTATATTGACATCTATCATATGTTAACCTGTTTATGTGTACGAGTAGGGGTGTAAAATCTGGTAAGTGTCTACCACTAAATGTGTAAGTATATGTTTGGGTATATAGATATATATATGTGTGTACTTGTGTGTGTGTAAATATGTGTATATATATGCATATGTATGTATATGTATGTGTGAGTGTGCATATGTGTATGTATATGTATATATGTATGTATATATGTATATGTGTATGTTTATATATGCATATATATGTATATGTGTGTATGTTTAAATGTGTATATATGTATGTATATGTGTATGTATATAGGTGTGTATATATATATGTGTGTGTAGGTATTTATATGTATGCGCTCGGATGTGGGTGTACTGTATATCTGGATGTGTTGATATGGGTATTTATATATGATTAGATATTTATGTATATATGGATGTATGTTTGTATGTCGTAGTATGTGTATTTGTATGTATGCCTTAGTGTCTTGGAGTGTATCATAGATACAAACTAAAATCTACTTTTGTTGATAAGGAGCCTTTAATTGCTTATAGACTGTTGTTATTTTCTTAAATTATTATAAACTTTTAATATATTTTATCATAATATTGTTGGAATATTATTAGAATATAAGTTGGTCTCTGTGTACTTATTCCTTTCCCTTTTGTGTGTATGTGTCTACATGTTTATGTATATATGTATATGTGTTTGTATATGTATATGTGTATGTGTATATATATATATATATGTATGTATGTATATATATGTATGTGTATATGTATATATATATATGTATGTGTGTGTATGTGTATGTATATGTGTATGTATGTGTGTAGGTATATGTGTATATATATGTGTGTATGTATATATATGTGTAGTTGCGTATGTATGTGCATATATATGTACACGCTGATGTGTATATACATTTTTATATTTATATGGTTTTAATTTACGTTTGTTTGATTTTTCATGTATATGCGTGTATTTGTAAATGTCTGTGTATATGTTTAGTTTATATGCATATATGTATGCGTGCGTATGTATGTATATCTAAATATGTATGTGTATGTGTATGTATGTATTTGTATATAGTTGCATCTTTATGTATATATTTCTTTACTTGCTTTATTTACTTTTCTGCGTTGCTGTATGGGTCGATATATTTATACGTGCTTATGTATATGCATGTCTCTGTGCGTATGTCTGTATATGTGTACCTATTATGCGTATATATGGATATGCAGGTACATGTACTGATTTGTATGCGTATGTGTGAATGTACAATTATATATGGAGGTAGTTATTTACTTTTGCATGTAATGTGTCGAAAACTATATGATTTAAAAATGTATATATATATTTATATATATTTATTTGTTTGAATTTTATCTATATATATTTGACCAGATTAGTTATATTTTTAGTTAAAATTCGTTTAATAACATATTAAGCCATGAGTACGTTCACTTTAGCTATGACATCTGACCGTCTAGGTCAATGTGAATGTGGATGTATGTGCCTGTGTTTATTGATGTCTATGTGTAAGGAAAGTGCATGCACATTTAGTCGTATGTTTGCGTACGTCTGGTTGTGTGTGGTGTAGATGTTTTTTTTTTATCAAGGCTCGTGTCTCGTTACCGTATTTTATGTGTGTGTATATATCTAAATACGTCTGAGCGCTTATGTATTATAACCTGAGTATGTTCGAATGATTTCGCGTGAGAGGCGACTAACATGTTGAAATGAAACTAAAAGTGTATACATTTCTGTCTGGGGCTCTGAACATTCTTTTTAACATAATTTCAATGAAAATATAAATTAAATAGCATATATATCTTTTATTTTTAATTTTATACTTTTTCTCCTCGGTAATTCTACAATGTAAAACTTAATAGAGATTTGATTTAGATTTCTAAATAGGTAATTTTTAATTTTTTACTTTTAATTTTAATTTCAAATTTTATAAATCTTTTAATATCTATGATAACCTTGATTAGTTGTCAAATTTTTCGAATTACCTATACTTGTATTTTGATTGGTCATTCTAGCTTATGTAACAGCGTTTACTCCAAGCTAAGGATCGTTAATTAATTTGAAACTTTTAAAACCATTTATTGTACATTCTACATCCTCACTTGATATTTATGTTGTAATATTCAAATAAATGATTATATATATATATATATATATATATATATATATATATATATATATATATATGCGCACAATCCATCCTTTACGAATAGTAAATACGCGAAACGACAATGATTTCTATATATATCCACAAGATACAAACGAGAACCAAATCACTTCAAAAATATTATGGAAAATAAGTAAAACATTGTGCTGTTTTACTTATTTTCCATAATATTTTTGAAGTGATTTGGTTCTCGTTTGTATCTTGTGGATATATATAGAAATCATTGTCGTTTCGCGTATTTACTATTACCTAAAAAAATAAATACAAAAAGTGTTATTTCTGTCTGGAGGAGAAAATAGCTATAATTACCTAACCAGTTGAACACAAACTGCTAAATAAGCAATCAGAACTCATCTTAAAATGCAGACACGAAAGCAATTTTTTAATCTTAAAATGTTACTTAAACATCGAAAACTAAAAACTAACAAGAATAAAATATAAAAATGCAAAAAATAAAATAATAAAAATACACAAACATAAGAAAATTAATCCAAACCAATAAATAAGTAAAATAATTAAGTAAATAATAAACAAGTAAAGTGAAACAAATTAAGTAAATAATAAACAAATTAACAAACCACAAAGGCACACATAAACACCAGCAAAAGTAATAATACCAAGCAACAATAAAATAATCAATAATAAAAAGTTTAATAAAGAACACTATAAATAACCCCAAATCTGCATCATGATCCACAATTATTTCCATCCATTACCCTCTAGAATAAGTTGAAATATAATCGTTACTGCCCACCAAAATAACCGTTAGAAAAATACAATAGACTACCCACAATGCCTCACTGACCTATATAAAATTATATATATTGCAAACTATGATATGTTAACGTTAAATCAAACCCCCCCACGCACATTATTGAGAAAATACCGATAGGCAAATCATCTTCTCTGTATATCTTTTAGAATAATAAAATATGATATACTCTAAGCAGTGCAGCCGGAGAGGGGGGCATAAAAGATATTAAAATATCGAAAATATCAACTTGATTTGGATAAATGCATAAAGAAAGATGATTTGGTTTAACGCGGTATTTAATTTACAAATAATAAACAAACATGTCCCTAAATTCTTGTCCCTACTGAATAAACACTTTACGGCAAATAACGTATCCTATAAAATGTTTAATATGTATAAAGTTATTACCAGTTACAGTGCAACGCCCTATATGGAGAAGTTTATTAAAGGACATAAGCAGAAAGTGTTAAGGGGTAAATAAAACAGAGACCTGCAATAGTATAAAATGATAATTGCCTCTTAAATAGGCAGTGTTTGACTGGTAATGTTATATACCAAGCAGAAGTTGACGATGAATTGTATTGTTTCAACAGCAGGTACTTTTAATAGGATATACTACAAATTGAGTAGATACGTTAATAGCATTGTTCTGTGTTGATATATTTTGAAAATAAAAGATTGTCATAACAGGGAACTTAAGATAAGATGAAGCATAGTAAAATAAAGTAAAATTTTGACCAATGTGTCATGAGGAAAAATTGGCGATCTTGATGTTTTCGAAATATTAATATGAGGACGGAAACTATGACGGGATGTTTTCAATGCAGAGAAAATATTTAATAAGTATATATGTAAGTCAGATAACAATCACATCCGTGCCAAAACCTAAGGCTTAAATCACGATCGACACACAAAGGATCGTAAATAGCTTGAAACCCAGGATCAGAAACTCACATCAATCCAAGTAAATATGTTAGATCTATCACTGATATTGTGCGCTTTCCAATAAGGACCGCGCATATGCAATATATATATATATATATTTATATATATATATATATATATATATATATATATATATATATATATATATATAAAATTGCATATTATATTATGAAATGGACAAAGTCCGACAATTATTTAAAGACATTTTATATATATATATATATATATATATATATATATATATATATATATATATATATATATATATATATATATATGTATGTATTTAAAGACATTTTATGTTTAACATTCTTTTTATAGATACAGGTATTTAAGTATTTCAGGCCGGTAAATGTTATTTAATACTTTTTATTATAGTCAAAGCATTTACTTAAATACTTGTATCTATAAAAAGAATGTTAAACATAAAAATGTCTTTAAATATATATATATATATATATATATATATATATATATATATATATATATATATATATATATATATATATATATATATATATATATAAAGAAAGAAAGAACAGTAAGATATATAATCCGGTGTTCTTATAGATATATTTATTTTTACACAATAATGCTCAATGTAAATTTACAGAGCATTAATATCATAAATTAACTGATTTAAAATAAAAACCATATTTTACATCAGTTAATTTATAATATATATATATATATATATATATATATATATATATATATATATATATATATATATATATATAAAAGTGAACATAGAAGACAACCCTTAGAGGCGACAGTCTGTTTCATGCTAGTGCAATCGTCAGGCAACTAGTGCTGTTATTTTTCTCGGCTATTTATATATAAGGGTCAGTGGTGCATTGTGGGTAATCTATTTTAGCGGTTATTTTTACCGGAAGTCGCTTATTTGTTCATTTATTTATTTATTTCAAATTATTTTGCTTGTTCTGTTTGTTTTGTTTTTTTTAATTTTTTTTTTTATTTTTTATCTGATATATTTATTTATTTATTTTTTGTTTTGATCGGTGTTTTTTATTAACGTAGTAAAAATTTGTTTATATAGCTTATTGGTGGTAGTCTATTATGGCGGTCATTTACCGGAAGTCGTTTATTTGCTTATTTATTTCGGTCAAATTGTTTTGCTTGTTTTTGTTTATTTTTTCATTTTTACCGCCATATTTACTCACGCTCTATCTCTGATATTGAGCACTTTATCCCATAAATATAGCACACTTTAAGACTATATTTCTTCATATATATATATATATATATATATATATATATATATATATATATATATATATATATATATATAATCTCGATATTACTGGCCTTAACTTCATACGGTCGAGGTAGCAGAATGAAAAGCTCATGAAACTATTTATAGAAATCTCAGAGGGAGGCAACCTTACGGCAGTCGATAATTTTCTGAGACCGAGACGCCAGATCAGGGCCAATAATATTCCTGAATCTTCTTTGGATTTTATCAAGAAGCTTTAGATAAATAGCAGGGACACTGGATCATATCTGGCAGCAATATTCTAAGCATGGACGAATGGTAGACTTATAGATATGTATGTTGTATTCTGTAGAGAAAAATTGTCTCACATGACATAGTAAATTAAATGTTTTATCAGCTAACCTAGCAATGAATTCAATATCCGTCTTTTCACTTGATGTCAGCCGAGAATGTTACCCCGAGAAGGCGCAACGGAACTCTCTCCTGGAAGATAATCAGCATAAAAAAATGATAATAATAATGATAATAGTAATAATAATAAGACTAATAAGATGTATTATATATTAGTAGGTCTTATTCCCACATCGAAGCAGGATGAGAAAGGATGTTAAAACCGGAATTTTCAAATATGTGTTATTTTACAGATGAAACATCGTAGCTTTGAGCCGGTCGTTTGCAACGATTAGGGCTGTAAAGTGATGTAGATGGGTTTTTTTTATGGAAATTCTATTAATTGAGTATTCTTAAATTACTATTTAAACCAAGAATTGGAATTCATTTTTAAAATAGATATGAGTATTTTTTCAAAGATATGAAGAAAAAATAATACTTTCAAATTCCTATAAACACCACCAGAAGAAATGATGACATTTCCTGTAATTGATAAATATTTATATTTTTGATTCCCATAACTGATGTATATTATCAGAATACAACAATAAAATCCACACATTACAGGTTTAAATAGGAATTTACTCATACGCAATGAAAACAACTTCCACTAAAAACATACTAGAAACCTTCTACAAATGTAATCATAGCAAACAACTAGCCCCAAACTACTACTACTACTACTACACACACACAGATATATATATATATGTGCCTCTCTCTCTCTCTCTCTCTATATATATATATATATATATATATGTAAGCAAATATGTGGATGTAGATCCGACGGTATGATGAAAAATATGGAAAAGACAAAACAAAATCCGAATATGCAAGTTTACTGTCTTAATGTTGTTTTACTGTCGACGTCAGACGTTTCGGTCTAGTAGACCATCTTCAGTGACGCCAACGTGACCGAATCCCCCAAAAAGGGAACGCTGACTTTAGAATTTCAGTTGTTCTGTTTCTGATTAGTCTTGTGTCTATCGTCTTTTCATGTTGACTTAAATATCGTCTAATCCTATGTTTCTAATAACCATGTCCTGAAGATGGTCTACTAGACCGAAACGTCTGGCGTCGACAGTAAAACAACATTAAAACAGTAAACTTGCATATTGTTTTGTCTTTTCCATATTTTTCATCATATATATATATATATATATATATATATATATATATATATATATATATATATATATATATATATATGTGTGTGTATGTGTGTGTGTGTGTGTGTGCATGTGTGTGTGCGTGTGTGTGTGTGTGTGTGTAATCTGATCGCCAAAGATGCAATTAGATTTGGGAAGCTTTGGCACTACCTATGGAATGAGAGAGCTAACAAATTGGACACCAAAATACGGCTTTATACAGTATCCGTTTTGAACACACTATTGTACGGCTCAAAATCATAGACCCTATATAGAGCCCATATCAATCAGTAGGATGTCTTCCACAAACGTTGTCTCTGTGCTATACATTTGACGATACGTGGTCTAATGCCAAACTTCTCGCAAAATACTTCATTGGTGGAATTGAGACCTTCCTGATGCAGTCATAACCTCGCTGGCCTGATCATGTTGCAAGGATGAATGATGAAAGAATACCTAATTTCCTCATGTATAGCCACCTTGACAATGGACGAAGGAATGTCGGACGGCCGAGGCTCTGGTTTAAATCTAGTACTACGCTAAATTCATAAAGTCTAGGTACCACAGAGGAAAGTTCATCAGGACAGTTACAATTATTTACATTATTTTTTAAAAGATTATTAATAAAACGTGAATTCGTCTAAAAATGGTACAAGTGGAATGAGAGGAAAATGTTATGACTTATTTCTTGGTGGTCCGATATTTATGTTTGGCCTGCCCTACCCTTTTCTGCCAGGACGCCTGCTAGGCGGCGTTGCATGGGACTATAAAAAGAAGGACGCAAGTTCTCTCTTTCTAGATTGCAGTAGGTAACCGATTTCCTTTCTTAGGAGACTTAGTCATCCGGCCAGTTGATACAACTCCCACACTCACAGAATACTGCTAACCCAATAAATGTTTTTGTTATTGTTTTCAGCTGTATATGTATACATTAATATATTTTTCATTTTATGTTACATAAAAATGCATAAAAATAGGTTCACTTGTTTAAGTTTATACCTGTAAATTTTGAATTCGTTTTATCCGATGCTTGTAAAATCTAAACTCGTTACATTCCAAACCCGTAGACCCGCAAACCAATACTCTACAATTACAAGATTTGTTTTATCTTTTTAGAAAAGATTATTTCGGATATGACGACGGGTTCGTATATAATGTGTTATAACTTAAGAAAACGCAAAAACTTATCGCAGTATATGAAAAATGAAGTGTCTCAAGAAAGTAAATATTAATTTGCAATGTTTAATGCTCAATAAATTTTATTTTCAATTGCTTTTCTCATTTCTTTTCTCATTTCGCTTACTCTTCGCTATTCCATTTTTTAATAGGGTATTTCTGCAAATTATGTGCCTTGGTATATTCTGTACTACTGTACCTTCCTTCTGTGAATTTGATGACCTCATCAATAGCTTTCTCTGCTGAGTCCCAGTCTTCCGCACCATTGTTCATATTTTCAACACTATCGGAAAAAAAGTAATTCTTTCTCTATTTCTTGAAAATCCAAATCATTTTGAAGCGATTTTACCGATGAATTCTTTTGTAATTCTCTATTTATCCATTCTTTTAAGTCATCCGAAGTGAGAGCATTCAGTGGATCATCTTCAAGCGCGAGTTAGAATTAGATGAGTTGTCCAGGTTTTCTATAATCTCTCACTTCTGATGAAACGTCAAATATTTTTTTTTCCTTTTCTTCCCTTTGCCGTTTCTTCTGTGCGAGATATTGATGGGTTGAGAAATTTCAATTTGTTACCAATTATCTGCAAAGAAACGAAAAAAAATTAAAATGTAACATATTCCTACAACTTCTAAATAGCAAGAGAAATTCGGATAGGAGGACGTTCGGATATGAGGACTTCTACTGGACCTCCCAGAAATCCCACCCATATAATGGTCAGCTATTAGCTACATTAATACACAATTGTCACTAATGACTTCCCATATTGTGGAAGGTATTTATGGGAGGTACTTCTGCTGAATATAACAAATAATTTTTAATTTCATTCAATTTTAGGTTCTATCATTACATTAAATTATATATACCGAGTGTAACAGCAAAATTATCCAAATCGTGTAACAGCAAAATTGTCCAACTGTTAGATTAAGCTTTGAACCGTAGTATATTAGAAATTGTTAAAAATATCTTACTGGAATTCTATGAGGTTTTTATAACACTACTGGACTATGTTAAGGAGTCTCCCCTTTTCACACAAATGGACTCAACCGAGGTATACATATACTACAGCCAGTGAATACCCGGAGAGTAGTAATAGAGGAGGGTAGCACAAGAGTCACCGTCACGAGCACGTAGACTCAGTAAGGAGTCATACCGAGATACTTCAATACCAAGACTGTATATATATTATTGCTACTAACCCGCATTCCTGGATCTACTAACCCGTATTACCAGTTTGTATTATTACGTTAATACATTTATTTTCCTTATCCATTCCTGGCGTTTGTTATTCATTGATATCGGATTTCATCCCGGAATCCACAACAGACTATGAGTAATAAGAACGTATAATTACTCTTTAAGCTTAACAGAAGTATCGTGATAAAATCGATCATAAATGAAAATTAAATATTCTCCATTAATTAATCATGACTTAGGATTGGAAGCTCAATATATATATATATATATATATATATATATATATATATATATATATACTAGCAGCATGTCCCGGCGTCCCCGTGCTTGGTTCAAAAATCGTACGACTCATACAGCAATCGCTATCACTTGACTTAAAATATGTTTGCCCTTCCTTGCCTTTAAAGGAGTGCCCTTTGCCGTGCTGATGTTGCTACCTGCTTTACTTCTTGCCTATCTCACACTGCGATTTTTTCTAAGCTCTATACTAAGCATTAATTCTGTTACGAAAAAAGAGCTAAACACAAAACGATCAGCTTTAAAAAAAAGGACTCGTAACTGGAAAAAACCGAATGAAAAAAGAATGTTAACAACAAATATTTTTTCACACCCAACCCAGTTCTGCGGAATCAGAATCAACGTTGAGTTTAAGCAAGCGAATGAGCCAATTGGAGTAAAGCGCCATGTAGATTTAAATTTTCCCCACTTGTAACGAATGCAACTATCGATTTTTTTTGCATGCTAGCATGCTAGTTAACATTCGTGTCAGACAGCTGTTAGCTGTCACGCTGGCCAATAGAATCTTCCTGCCTGTTCGTGGCAGCCAACTAGAGGCTCTCACTCTGGCCAGTAGAAAATGGCCGCAAACTACATGAAAATTACCGTAGAAGCATGAAAAATTATTTCCACTATCGATGGGAGTTGGAAAATGCAAAGTCGGTTTTGGCCCCCTCGCTAAGTTGGAGCATGTGCCTCAAATTTTGGTGCAAATCCGTCAAAAATTGCGGCCGTGCATTCGTTACACACGCACACACACATCTTGCCTTTTACACACACACACACACACACACACACACACACACACACACACACACACATATATATATATATATATATATATATATATATATATATATATATATATTATTCCAGGGTCATTTTCCAACTTATTGAAGATAATATTCGCCCTCTGTAACATTCTAACATTCTGTCCTGGAGTCACACAGGTTCCAAGTACGATTTCATTTTCAAGTCTTTTTTGACTGTTTTTTGGACTGCCATGAAACTCAACTCTGACATGCCTTAAGTCTTATGAATTGTATTGGATCTTTTTTAATTGATCTTTAATTCAAAATGATGATCCTCTTCCTGTTGTGACCTCCTGATCCAGTTTTCCTCTGTACTGTTTCGACTTTTTAAAACTTATTCACGTTATCTTGAATGGACTTTGAAGAGGGAAGCCAGAGTATTAATTTTGGTACCATTAATGAAGGCCTGAATTATCTTTTCCTCTCACAACTGCTCAGTTGGGAAGGCAGTGGGTCTGACACAAAACATTTTTAACCGGCTCTCTTTTACCTGAATAAGTTAATGACTAAACCTGGAAAATGAAACTCAATTAGTTTCATTGTTTTTTTTTTTAGATATTAAACATTTTGCGGGTTGGAAAATTTTACTGTTATTCCCGGTATAACCACGCATATGTAAGGCAAAAGGAAAATAATGCAAACTGAATTTTTATCATTCTTGTATTTAAACGAGGGTATATATTTTCTTATGAATGTTTGTCTATTAAAAATACTATAATTGTGGTTTGAAATTTTATTATCTTGCCGTCTGCAAAGCGACAGGGTACGGAAATAGTTTTAAATAAAACATAAGTTTCTTAATTATTCAAATAAATCAACATTTCGTAAGTCAAACAATAAAGATAAGTGTCTCGCTTTTCGTTTATCGTCTGCTTTTCTGAAACGTAACACCTGTACAAAAGTCAAAATGTCTGGTAGTTTAATAAGAGAAGGCGAAGCGGATCCTTCGAGTCTGCGGACGTCTTAGATTGGCGCCAGATTGAAGCAAAATGGTCAGTTTGGTGGAGAAGGAAGGACTTCGAAATATATTTCTTCAGTTAATTAATGCACTTCGATTTTGAGAAACTTATAAACATGTAGCGATCGAAAATTACCAAAATAATCACGACAGACTGGAAAAATGAGGGTAGAAGAAGCAATTGGATAAGAAAGACCATAGCTGATCTCGGAAAAAATGACCTTTAATCTGTTGTTAACTAGTGCAGTTTTCTGACGTACTGTGGTGGCCGGTGATAATTAAGTATAGCTCAAGACGTCAATGTTAAGATAAAACAGTATTTAATCCCAACCGCAAAGAAATACTTAAAAAGAACAAAGAAATAAAAGTCAACCAAAGATAATTTACCATTTCACTGAATACCTTGTTAGCAGTGCGGCTAGTCTTAACGTCCGGTAAATCCTAAATCAAAACCCAAATCATCGACACCCAATAATTCACACTAATTCGACTGGATAGTTCCATTCAATAATCACTCCAGTCAGTAGCCTGGCACCTCTATTTATACTCCTAGAGGAAAACATATATTCATAAGTCCAGGGTGTCACGCTCGAACCTCGCTGTTGGTAGTTACTCATTTTTTCCTTTATGACATGTAGGAAATAGCTTATTAATTTTAACGCGTCCAAAACGAAACTGCTTTCTTTTAGTACACTTAGATAACTTATTTTGACTGCCATCAATATGGCTGATGCTAACCCACAAAAGAATGACTCATTGCACCTTCTCGGTTTACATTTTATACTTTCATTAACGGAAACGATTATATTTAGCCAATTTCTAGGTCTATTGCAAAGAAAGTCAGTTCACTTTTTCTTCCTGACAATTTTTCTCACCCTAATTTTTTTTTCATATTTATAAATTTGGCATTCTTCCGTGCATCAAACATGGCTACCAAATCTAATCTGGTGCCTCTATTATGTATCTAGATTGGCCTTTTATTGATCTCTCTCTTTCTTTATTTCACTCTCAATAACCACTTTCATACTAGTAGCATTTTTGTAATCTCAAACGTACACTTGTTGCCACTTTTATGATGACAACGCACACTTATTTGACATTTCGTCAATGCCAAAGAACAGTAGTTGTCACACTTGTAATGCTCGTGTAGTATAGAATAGAGAAACAATGGTGATCCGTATAGTATAGAGGATAAACTAGAGATAGCGAACCGATAAAATAGAGGATAGACTAGGAATAGCGAACACATCAGACGTCACACGACTTCCTCTATGTATGCGTTTCCTTTATGATATAATTAGTTCAATAATGAGATCGCCTGTGTTTGTTCACTGGCGATCTATGTTCAATTACCAGTATCGGCAGCGACACTTCATTCCTATATAACATATTTATTGCTTTGCTTTGAGTGAAGTGATAAAAATTACTCTGGCGACACTGGACTATTTGCTGGTGATGCAACGCCAAATCATCAGAACTTTGTTGCAGCTAGATTGAAACGCAAGTGTTAGGTAATGGAAATGAACACAATAAATATGTTCAAGGTTCAGGCATTACTGCAAGTCATGAGTTACAGATAGAATAGACCGATTACATATATGACTAGCATGGAGTTTTGAGAGTCCCTAAGGCATTACATATTCTCAGCATTGCAAGCTCTCCGGCCTGCGTTTGATTTGGGTCTTCATTTGTACGGGACTCTTTCCTTTCTCCACTGCAGACTTGGCTCTTTTGACTGCAATCTGGTCGGCTGTTGGAGGAGATTTCTTTTTGCCAGGCATACTTATAACGTATGAGATAGCCAACAATAAACTACAGTAGAACTCAAAATTGCTCGCTGCAGTTCAGTATTGCATTAATATTTAAGCTTACCTTTTAAAAGTTCATCGATAATTCTTCTGTCGCCTCTTAATTTAGAGACATTTTATTTGTACGTAGTTCCTTAATTACTGTAAAAACAATTAATTTTATTTCATGGTGACTTTCGCTGGATTTCTCAATTAATTTCAATTATTCCCAAATTTATTTCCAAGTTAAGAAAAATATGACACATTACCACACTGACATTCAAATTTACACACACGCACACGCACACGCACACACACACACACACATACACACACACACATATACATACATACATATATATATATATATATATATATATATATATATATATATATATATATATATATATATATATATAAATATAATGCCCATAATTCTCGTAACGGTAAGCTTTTATCGCCTTGTTTCGGGTGAAATGATTTTAAAAAGTATAATTTTCACGAAGATATTTTTTCTGTTTTCTGTTTACGAATTTTCCAATGGTGTTCCTTGTCTATGATCTCATCCTGATTCCACAGAGGGTGGTGATCTCCCTTTTCTCTCTATATGTGGTCAGCCACGACTGATTTTTCCACTTCCTCTCGTGTTACAGCTTTCTGGTGTTCTTGCAGCCTTACCTAAAGGGGCGGCCTGTCTCCCATTTATATTTCTTTCTGCAGTTGCATGGGAGAGCGTACACACAGTCTTTAGACATGTTCTCCTCTATGGGGGGGGGTCTTACTCGGGAGAGATATCTGCGAAGTGTCGTCAAGCTTTTTGAAGGTTGTCCTGATGTTATATGGACCTTAGGTCATTTGAATTTTCTCTGATAACCCCTTGACATAAGGCAGGCAGACTGTTTTCTGAGTGTTGTTGTCCTCCTCTTGTACCCGCCTATCCCAGTTTTTTGGGGGCTGATGCCATGTACCCAGGGTAGTTGTTAGGTTGTACGGTACTACTTATACTGACCAATTCTTTATCTAATATTTCTGGGTCGCCACTTATGACTTTTGCTTGGTGTTGTAAGCAGTGGATGTAAAACATGTTTAATGTAGTTTGAATGTAGAAATCCAACGGAGTAAGTAATTTGTTCAATGAAACAGCACCAATGTCTAGTAGCAGCTATTCAGTAATTCTTAAGGTCTTCCATATCAGAGGTTGGCGGTGGATATTCGGAGAGAGTAGGAAAGCATAGTTCTTCAGGTCTTTCATATGAGAGGTTGGCAGTGGATATTTTGATATATTGATATCTATATTATCATCCGGGGCTATTTTCAATTCAAAAGTATCATTTGATACTAAAGATTCCATTTCTTTTTGAATGGCAGCTATCCATCGTTTGGAATTGTCAGAATTTATGGCTTCTTGATAGTTCTTCGGGATACATTGCACCGTATAGCAACAGTCAATGTCACAGATATTATATTGACTCATTCCAAAATAGTCTGGCTTTCTTCGATTTCTGATCGGATAACGTGGAATTTGCCCCTCCTCTTTGGTTGTATCTTCTTTTAACTCAAGGTTTGCGTCTAATTTTTCCTCATCTTTATCATCTGGTATAACACCTTCCTCTAATTGTGGATTTTGAACGGGTTTACTATTTATAGGTCCTATCTCTTAATTAGGCCATACTAGTTCGTGTTGGACCAGTTCCTCGCAGTTAATGTTCTTTTCCTCGGGATGCTCCACTTGCTCAAATGAATCTGTAAATCTGACGCATCTGATCTTCCTTATTATTTTACTTTGTGGGAAATAAATCGTATAGGCCGGACTTGTTTTGTTATAGCCAATGAATATGTCTCTTTCACTTTTTGGATCTAGTTTTGCCCTGTGGTTGACATATGTGTAGCAAATTGTACCAAAATTAGGCATACCACTTACGTTGCGTTTGTAGTTCGTATAAGCCTCGTAAGGAGTCTCTTTAATGTTACTATTATAGCAACGGTTTCTTATATATACGGCTGTATTTAATGCATAGACCCACAGATTTCTGGGTAACTTAGATTCTATTAGCAAACATCTAGTCATTTCGAAAAGAGTCCGCCAACTACGATCAGCGATTCCTTTCTGGTGCGGGGAATAAGGACAGGTTTTCTCATGTTTAATGCCTTCATTTATTAGGAGGTTTTCGTATTCATCAGAAGTAATTTCTCCGCCATTATCTGTTCTAATTATTTTCACTTTTCCATAACGTGAAATATCAGATAAATACATTCTTGTAGCTTGTAGAGTATCAGATTTGTTTTTTCAGAAAATATATCATAATAAGTCCTGAATATTCGTCAACAAAGTTTAATACATATGAATAGGTGCCAATACCCATTGGTGAAATTGGACCCGCTAACTCGCAATAAACTCTGAACAAGATATCTGTTGATTTGGGGATTTGACCCCTATTTCTAGATTTCGTCACAATTTTGTAAGCCCTTTGGAGATGTAACTTGCATTCCAGTGACGTGTTCTTGCACTCTTTTAACATCCGAATTATTACAGTGTCCTAATATTCTATGCCAAGTCCTTAAGTCGTGGGTGGCTATTTTCACAGATGTAATACTTTTCAAATAATACAAACGTCTATTTTGTTGTATATTAAATTCAGTTGAATTATCTCTGTGGAAATTAACTTTAACACCAGTTCTAATAGCAGACTGAACCGAGAAAATATTTTGTTTAAATTTAGGGATATATAAAGCCCTTTTTAATAAATATTTACAAATATTTCCATTAGTATCTCGTAAATAAATACAGGGATCGTCTCTAACTAAATTGTTAGCTCTAGTTCCGTCGCCAACTCTATAAAATGTTTGTCAGTTTCGAAAGAGGGGTCAAAATTAATCAATTTTATTTAATCTGTAATTACGTGATTTGTCGCACCCGTATCGACTAGGTAAGAATTATTATTATTGGGTATAGTATCCAACTCAAACGAAAAGGCTTATGTTTTCTCATTCGAAAAAGCTTTTACATTTTTACAAAAATCACACCTTTTATAAAATTGACATTTCGCACGTATATGCCCGACTTTACCACAACGAAAGCAGATGATATTTGATTTTCTATTATTATTATTATTATTATTATTTTTATTTCCTTTGATATCTGGCGTTTACACATTTCTTTCCAGGTCCCGCCCAGGGACCTAAGGTTAGAAATGGCATCATGACACTTTCCACTGCAAAAAAAAAAAAAAATAATAATTACATAGATAAAGCCCTTCGTAAAGTGTGGGCTGTACTTGTCAGAACAATTTTTTGTATCTCTTTGAGGCATGGACTTCCAGGGATCCCTTCAATCAGCCTACTGGAATCTTTTCCAACCAGTCCAAGGGCTCCAACTACAACAGGAATTGTTGATGTTCCCATGTGCCACATTTTTGAGATTTCTATTTCAAGGTCCTTGTATTTTGACAGTTTTTCGAATATCTTCAAAGACACATTGCAGTCTGCAGGGACTGCCATATCAATAAGGAGGCACTTATTTTGTTTGTGGTCTTCAATAACAGTGTCTGGGCGGTTGGCTTTGATTGTTCTGTCAGTGTGCATTGTGTAGTCCCATAGAATTGTAACAGGTCTTATCTCCGTAACCGGGTCAGGGTGGTGTTCATACCAATTTCTTCCAGTTTCCTTCCCATAGGAGTTGCAAATTTTCCAGTGCAGATATTGGCCCACTCTGTCATGCCGGGTTTTATATTCAGTGGGTGCCAATATCGTGCAGCCTGATATAAGATGATCAATGGTTTCTGGATATTTGTCACAGAATCTGCATCTTGGGCTAACACAGTATTTTAGTATATGTGCTTGATAATTCCTAGTTAACAAGCATTGGTCTTGTGCAGCAATGATAAAACCCTCAGTTTCACCTTTCAACCCTGCACTACGTAGCCACTGATGGGTGCGGTTTATGTCTACGTCTGCTTGTTTGGTACGGGCAGAGTATTGGCCATGGAGCGGTTTATTTTGCCATTGTTTCTTTATCTGGTCGGTCGCATTTCTCTTTGCATTCTTTTTTAAGTTTTTTGCAGCTTCAGCCGGTGTACAGTGATGTATTTGAATTTCTGTGCCCATTTGAAGCTCTTTTTTGTTATTATTATTATTATTATTATTATTATTATTATTATTATTATTATTATTATTATTATTCCTGCTGTTGTTGTTGTTGCTGTTTTTTTAGGCCCTTTATTTTGAATATCATAATTCCTGGTCTGGTAGGTTGGAGGGATTACTTTTCTGAATTTTTTAAATGACGTCCTTAGTTGCATTACGTTTTTTCCTAGATTTGGCGGGTCGCACATTTTTTCAGTTTCTTCATAACTACGTAATGCGACTTTAAACTAAGTGAAAGTTAGACTTTTATCTTTTTGAGTTATGACTGTCGTGAATGGTTTAAATGTCGATGGTAATCCCTTTAAAACCATGGCTATTAACAGCCCATCTGAAATAGACTCACCTGATATTTTTAAGGCATTTATGACATTCTCAGCCCGTATAATATAATCTGTTACGGATTCATTCTCCTGTCTCCTTAACGCAGTTAGTTCAGTATATAAAGCAATAATTTTAAGCTTACCTTTTGGTAAGTAGTGTTCACGGAATATCTGTAGTGCTCGGCGTCCATTGTCCTTGACTTCTCGCATTATTAAAGACAAACTTCTGACATCCAGACATTGTATTAATTCAGCGAACACGGTCACATTTCTTTCCATAAAATCATTGTCTTCCTTCTTGTCGTCTTGGCAAAGGATGATGTCATGAAGTTTTTGTATTCTAAGGTAGCCTAAGAATTTCGTTTCCCACAATTCATAATTGGATTCACTTCCGTCAAAATACAGTCGTAATCTGGGCTCATAACTACTGTAGCGCATGTTTCATGTAGTTTGAATGTAGAAATCCAACGGAGTAGGTAATTTGTTCAATGAAACAGCACCAATGTCTAGTAGCAACTATTCAGGAATTCTTAAGGTCTTCCATATCAGAGGTTGGCAGTGGATATTCCGTCAAGAAATAAAAAAAATGGCCGCCTTTATACACATCGGATCGAATATTTCAAGTTTCTGGTTGGTTAACCATCTCTTGGTAAACTATAAAATGAGTCAGCTCATTTTGTTTGGCTCACTAGCTACATTATGTACATAAAATAACTTAACAATGGAAGATCCTTTTCTTTACGCTGTATGAATGGTGGGATTTGAAATTGAGATACTGTCCAGACAAACCAACATTCACCGGACAACTGACATCCATTAAACATTGCACGTGGAACGAGGACAGTCTACCTCAGTGAGCGAAAGAAAGGGTTCAGTTCGACATTCCAACCACCTGAAGAAGGCTGGAGCGTACAACGGACGAAACGTTGTAATAAATATGGCAACAAATATGAAGACAATATGCCGAATAATGTAATTAGAGAAAGAAATTGCTTTACATTTCGTACGAGGTTTTTTGCTGATGCAAGAATTTTTTTTTTTTTTACGAATTTATTTTCATCTTAAAATTCCTGTTTGTCAAAGAAGAGAAATTATATTTCATTTATTTTTGGAAAGAAATGCTTGATTACAATATGAGACGAGGTAAAATGTTTAATTTGAAATTTGCTTTACTTCTTTTATTAATTAACAGAAAATGTACCAGCTAATAATATCAAGCTAATTAAAAATGAAAAATGAGATAATTCGCTATTTGCTACGCTAAGAAAGTTTGAGTTGCTAAAATGAATGATACCTAAATTAACATCCGGAAATTTCTATCTTTTGTTGGTATATTTACCAGGCCTCCCCTCCAAGGCCGGATGAGACACATGGTCGTTTTAATGTGGGGAGAACCATACGCATACTTACGCATAAGGGCCAAGGACAAAAACTCGCCCCTGTCACCGGTGTTACACCCACCCTACTTTTCTTAGAGCAATGTGGAAGGTGCTTGCGCAGGGTGGGAATGCTCGAGGATGAGCAACTTCTCCCATCTAAAAAGAGGAGAAACATAGGTTCACTTAAAACACGGGGAGCGATAAGGACACCTCAGTAAAACCCTCGTTGGTTAACTCATGTGCCAGATGGTTAATGATTTTATAAGCGTAGATCAGATGTGGTACAAGGCACTGCTCAGTCGTAGTTGATCTAGTGAGACAAGGTTGTTAACCATAACATCAAGTCGAAGTGTGTTTTATAGGAATAAAATGTCGCTGCCAACACTGAAGTTTGAACACAGATCACCAGACACAAGGGATTCCATTTTGAATGAATGGATGATATGATGTTAAAAGAAATGTTTATATGGGAATTAGCGTGGAGTCTAAGTGATCATTATCCAGATTACTTCCGAAGTGTGCTTGTCAAACTATCTACCCACGGACAGAGAGGAACCCAGTGGAGACTGAGTCAAAGGGCAGAGTCTTGTCTGGAGTGGCAGACAGGTACGCGACCCCGTTTTTTACGGTGTCTACGTGGAATTTTTGACCGAGCCTATGGGATCGGATACCCCATAATAAACTTCACCTTGTGCCGCATCAGACCGCGTGGGGCGGTTAGTGAATATCTCATTATACGGATTACTATTCCGTATTGCTTGCGACATGTATTGAGTTAAAACTCACTTTTTTTTGTCTGCCCACTGAACGCTAGTCGGAAAAGTATTGTTTGAACAGTGTGTTGATTCATAATACGTAAGACTTTGTAATTGTTTTCTGCCTTGTATTTGTGCTTATTGATTATTTATTGCTTTTCTGTGTTTTTGTGAGGGGAATAGCCTCCTGCCGTGGTGGAAGTACCCCAGGAAAAAAAGAGCCATTGGCCACAACCTCAACAACACCATCAGCATGGTTTCCAGAAAGGCCCCCAAAAGGATCGGAATTTTATAAAGGTTAAATATAAAGAATTTACCTCTAATAATGAACTGTTACCGGTTTATTCGATTATGGAGACAGTGGCGGCAATGATAATCTCCCTGTTGACGATCGACGACAAGACCAGGAAATTCATGGCTGTCAGCGGGGAGGCTATGGAGGAATCCGTAAAGGCTTTGAATATTGGGGCTAAAGTGTTGGCCAGAATGTCGAATGCACTGTGGGACATCCTGCTATCATCTGAAGAAGCCACAAAAGCTCTGTCATCCAAGAGGATGTGGCTCCAAACTGATTACATTGGCACCCGAATAACTCGGATTATCTTACAAAAGGTGCCTATGTTTATCACGTAGGACGATCTGGGGAACTTCTTTGCAGATTACGGTCCGGTAGATGGGGATCCTCCATCAAAAGTAAGTCGGGCATTGCCACCAGCGATTTTGAGGTCCTGGTGACATTGAACCGACCCAAGTTCAATTAGGTAACCAACATAATTACTTGCGGCGTTCGGAACATTTTTGTGGTTGTTGAGGGTCGTCACCACTTCTGCTGGGATTTGTGGTGCGGGCGCATATCTGCCCAAGTTCTGTCCGAACAAGAAGTCGGCACCATAGACGAAACAAACACCACAACCAACACTGGAGCAGCACAGGAAGGAAGCAACAAAGGAGGTCACCAGTAGTGAATGGACTGAAATGGTGCAAAGGAGATGCTAAGTCAGCAGATAAGCAGTTCAAGCAGGAGCAGCAGCGAGAGACGCTGCGAGAGCAGCAGTGGGAACAGCTGCCAAAGCAGCTGCAGCAGCAAGAACAGCAGCTGCAGCAGAATCACCAGCAGTCGGTGCAGCAACGGCAGCTAGAACTTCAACCCCAGGAAAATGAGGTCCAACAGCAGCACCAGCAAGTCATGGAGAAGTTGTCTCAACTGGACCTCTATGTGGAGGTGGAGGAAATATCTCCACCTCGATCCTCATCATTGAAAAGAAGGAGGGGCGAGGAGGAGGTAGACTTTAAAACCAACAAAAAGTAAAGAAGAGCAGGTCGGAGTAGGGCGAAGAAGGTCCTGGTAGATGCCAAGACCCAATCCGCTCCTACGTTGCCAGGAAAAAGTGAAAGAGTTGTCCTACCAAGTAAGATAAAGAGCCACCCCTCCTCCTTACTAGGGCTTCTCTTTCTCCCTCACCCAACCAATCTCAAGGAAAAAAGAAGCGTAAAGGCTTCTTTTCAAATGTATCTGCATTTGCGTCGACGGGAAGTCAGCGAAGGATCCAAGGAACTTAATACTTATTAGAAGCACCAGGAATAACTTAAGGTCTGGGACCATGTTGCAGGAGCGAAAAAGTGCTTTCTCGAATCTCCTGATAGTTCAGAGAGTCTCCGGGGCTAAAGAAATTATCAGAGTATTTTCAGGGAGGGTTTCGGTTTTTCTCCACCACTATCCATATAAGGCCCTTAAACTACCGTTTCTCACAGACGTCGGCGGTATTGTCACGGAAGGACAAAACACGTTCGATATAGGTAACGGTAGTCTGGTACCATCCGTTGTGCTCATGACACTAGAAATCTTTTCCAGTCTGTGTTTAAGGGACTCAGACTAAAAGATGTCTATTAAGCTAGCTAACCTGAATGTGAGAAGCTTACGAGATCGGCGTAAAGTTGCCCATATGCTTCGAGATCTCTTGTCTTTTGGTGTGGATTTGGCCGCTATCCAGTGGACACACTTTGTTTGCGATGTTGATGCTAGTGTTCTGCCTAACGACTTCGTCGTCTATTCAGTATATTGGGACCGGCAGTCCAGAGGTGTTTATTTGTTACTCAAGCGTTCTCTGGATGCGAGGGTTGGCCGGTTGGTCGTGGCCGATATTGCTGTGAACAATGGATCGTTTCGGGTCGTTGCGGTTTTGTGCACCTAACGATCAGTTGATCTTTCCGTCAGTTGGGGTCGTTCCTGGTGGATTCGTTGCATTTAGTCTTAATAGGGAACAGGAATGCCGCCCTGGTCACCAAGATAGACAGGGGCGGAGAGCTAGCGGGAAGGCAACGGGCGACCGTAGCTTTGTTAATCTAATCGGCGAGTTTGGGCTCGTTGATAGATACCGAGTCAATCATCCGTGGCGGGAGATTTGGACGTGGGTTTTTAAGCGGCCATCTCTTCAGGGAGCCAGCTACCTGGACAGAATGTTAGTGAGAAATGTCGACCTAGATTTACAAGATTGTCCCACGTTCCACCGTTTAGACAATTCGGATCATAGACTATTCTGTGCCCGGATGGTGTATGGTAGTCGGCCTAGAGTGTCCAGACATTGGAAGTTCAACGTGTCCTTACTGGACAGGCGAAACTTGAAACAACAGCTGATTAGAATAGTGCAGCGGGAATTAGTAAGGAAGGTCATTGGGAATAAGTGGTGGAAGAAGTTTAAAATAGGAGATGGTCGTTCATCACTGAATATAGCCAACGACTCACTGTAGCAAGATGATGACTCTAGAGGATACTCTGTCCCCGGCGGTGGCTGGGGGATTCTCCAGATATACCCGTAGATAGGCAGGCCCTGAAGCGTGGGCCTAGCAAGCGCTATCAAGGTCAGGTAGTTAGACAGGTTAATCAAGAGGTCTAACGAAGCTGTGATGATGGGCGCAGAATTGTGCAGAGAAGAGATTCGTCGAGGTTCCTATCGATATATTCGTGAGGTCATTAGTGGGACATACCCTGAGGTCGACCAAAGGCATGTGCAACGTGTTTCGTTGGCATTTCGAGAGCCGTTTTACAAAGCAGCCTGGTCTCAGTGGCGACGAATTTCACAGCTATTTGGCTGATTTTCCTCGGCTTTCGCCGATTGAAGCGGCTAGCTGCAAGGGAGAGATCACAGAGGGCGAAGTTTACTTGGCATTGAAGAGGGTCGGCATTGGCAAGTCTCGGAGACTTGATGGTCTTCCCTACGAAATGTACTTGAGGCTGTCGCACATCTTTGTTCCGATTTTGACTGTAGTGTTCAACAACTGGTTCCGGCAGTGATCCATCCCTGACCGCATTTCCAGAGGTGCGATCACATTTGAAAAAGGGCAAATGTGCTCAGCGGGATTTAGATGATTATAGGCCCATAACTCTGCTAAACACAGGGTTAAAGATTTTGGCAAAGATCCTGACGAAGCGTTTGCCGTCAGTTGTCACGGGCTTGTTAGAACCTGGGAAAACGTGTGCAGTGAGGGGACGAACAATTCAAAACAACCCGCAGCTGATACGCACGATCAGAAATGGTGTAAAAGACGGCAAGCGAGCCGCGCTGATTAATTCAGATCAGTCCAAGGCATTCGACATGGCAGACCATCAATACCTTACCCAAGTGGTTCAGCCTGCTCTATCGCTCTCCGCAGTGCTGTGGTACGGGTGAACGGAACGCCGTGGTCGGACACTTTTCCGCTGTCTCAGTCGGTCCTTAGTTTCTTCTTTCAAGTTAACTTAGCTATAGGGGATATATGCTCATTGGCCCCTTTTATTTCTGTCCCTATTTTTTCTTTTGTTTAATTCCCCATCCTGTCTTTCGTTAGATGGTCAGTGATGTCAGTTCTCTCGTGAATGCGCGGCAATTTTCGATTCGGCTGTGTTTTTCGTTTTTGTTGTTGTGTTTGACTGAGTGTGTGCATGGGATGAATGAATATCTTATCTTATTATATCATTAAAGCCCCGCATTGATTTCGTCCAGTCACCTGCTGTTTCTGCCACAGTTAAAGATTGTGTTTTTTTTTGTATTATTAATTATTATTTCGTTTCTTTGTATACAGCTTTTATTCGTTTTTGTAAATATTCATTGGGGCTTAGATTTTAAATTGTTATTTCATCCCCCCCACAAACAATGACTTGTACATATGGTGATTAGTTAGGACTTTCATATAGACAATGAGGTATTGTAGTAAGAATGGTAAGTAAGAATGCGTTGTTTTGGTGCAAGGATTATGGTTGTCTGTTTGGGTCAGTGTTCATGTTTAAGGTAAGTTAAACCTTAAGACAGAAGAAGACCGCCCTTTTCCCCATACTCCTTTTTGCCTTGGGCCACATTTTGTATAAATACAAATAAATATTTTACTATACGGATTACTATTCGGATCACTATTCGGCGGTTACTATTCGAGAGAGTATTATCGAATAAGTACTATTAGTGTGAGTGTTATTCGAAGGCGTCTGACACAAGTATTGTTCAACGGCGTTACTATAGTTGTATATGCGATTACAACAGGCATTACGAAAGTGACAACGAGTATTCTTTGACATTACAGAAAAGTGTCTCGAGCTTTTTTGGTATTTTTTCTTTCTTGAATGTTGTTTTGAATGTAACCGAAAAGCTTTCCACCTTAGGTGAAAAAATATTAAAACACAAGATGTACCCAATAATTAGATAATTATAACAGTTGTAGTAATAAGAAATAATGTATAATAAAAAAATACTCACAAATGTCAGTTTTAACCTCTTCCTGTGTTACAAAAGCTTTTTTCTTCCAAATGATTCTGTAAGCTACGAAATAAATGGTAGTCTGAAGGAGCAAGGTCGGGAGAATAAAGTGGAGGAGGAATTTTCTTCCAACCAAATTCTTCGATTTTTTGTGACGTGATTCTTGCTGTGTGTGGTCACGCATTGTCTTGATGAAACATCACCCATTTTCGATTCACTAGAGCAGGTCTTTTTTCATCAAAGCTTGGTTCAAATGCTCTAATTGTTGACAGTATATTTGAGCATTAATTGTTGCATTAGGTGGTAGGAATTCAAAGTGGATTATTCCTTGGCAATCCCACCAGATTGAAAGAAGAACCTTTTGCCTATGAAGTTCCCTTATTGATCTCTCTCCTTAATACTGTTTTCTTTTTCTCATATTCTCTTACACGCAATAACCACCCTTGCGTCTTAGTGGCTTTATTTCCTTGCTTGGTGTGAAATGATTAAAAAAATTCATATCTTCACACATATATATCTCATATAAACATCGTTATAGAGACATATCCTTGTGTCATGATTTCGCTATCCATCTGGGGGAATTAGGATCAAGACACTTTTAGCTGTGTCAAAGGTCGTGGAGATCCAAACCCAGTCACGCGAGAAGGATCCAGTTTTAAGGTGGATTTCTAAAACGGTTAGCAGAAGATCAGTTGCTGGGAATGAGCAGACCATTCTTCAATACGAAGAATTTTCTATCTTTGTCTTTACTAGACATGTACGAATAACCGGTTTGAATTTCAGAATTTTTACTGTTGCTAGGCTGGCTGGCTGGCACTGAAAGTGAAGATTCAAATTCGTCATGCAGTTTAAACAAGACGATTGGAAGATGGGTTAATATCTTTTCTAAGAGCAATAATTCAAAGTGAACGGAATTAACACGGCCACTGAGTTCATATTTCGCACCCAAAAAGCTTACATTACACGTATATTCTTGTGCCTTAGCTGAACTAAGATCCCGAAAACGAAATATTCGTAACATTATGTTTGGAATTCAGTTTATTTAATAATTAGTCTTAATAAATTAATTAATATTTGAAAATGTTCTTTTTTCTAAGGTATTTACCTACCGCATTAAACCTGTTTTCAAACGCGGTAAAGAGGTTGCATATCAGCTCCACTAAATTTTTTCCGATGATGTCGGGTGGTGGCGCAACTGCTACTGAACCGAAAAAGAGTAATCAGAGAGCCGAGTTCAAATACCGGCCGAGACGTCTGCGTCTTCTTTCACAGAAATGCTCATGAAAAAGTTTTAGTTTGAATTTATTTTGTTTTACGGCATATCAACACATCAATGGGTTATTTAACACCGGATAGGTTCGCATGAATAGAATATGTATTCTTTGTAAGAAATCAGTTTCAGATAAGTTTTTTGTTGTTTTACGACATATCAACAGCGCAATGGGTTATTTAATGCCGACAAGATTTTTAGGATAGGTTCGTATGAATAGAATGTGTATTCTTTAGAACAAATTAGTTTGTAGATTATAGGTTTCATTGCTGTACTTTTCGTTATTCACATGTGTAGCTGGTAATATATATATATATATATATATATATATATATATATATATATATATATATATATATATATATATATATATACACGCACACACACACACACACACATACATATATATATATATATATATATATATATATATATATAAATTAAAATGTATTGCTGGTATTTTTCTATAAATATCCATTTTTAGACTTTCATAATATTTTGACAACAGTTTGGTGGCTAACTATTTTCCCATAGCTAGGTTCCTAAAAGGTGCTATCACCCCGGGTCAAGCTGGACCTGGGAAAAAGAGTAATTAAGAGGGGGTTCCACGCTCTTGAAAACCTACCGATTAGTGGCCTTGCTACCGGATGTATTTTATCGTCAAACCCAGGACGACCCTGAAAAAGGCACGAATCTGTCACTTCTTCTCCTCACTAGCTATGGGTTAAATTGCAGGTTATTCTAAGCTCTGTAGCCTTGAGATGTAGTCATTCGAAATGAAATACTACTCTTAATTCCAACCCGTGGAGACGGTGCCGGAAAACCAATTCACTATGATTTCCAAGACATCATCAAAATTCACAGATATTAACGTATGGAAATCTGGCGAGTGTAATGTACGCTCACGTCCCGAAGGCTGTGTCATTTAAAAGAAAAATCTAGTGAGAAATTGACTGCTTATATTTGTATCTTTTTTCCGTCATAATTAAGCCCTTCCCTTTCTGGTGTTTCTGATAAATCTCGTGTTGTCTGACAGCCTCAAGGCTTTTCTAATGTGTGCATTCGCAACGATATGACTTATATCGGTATTCTGATTGTTATGGAATTTCTGATTCGAGGAATTAAATGCTAGAAGTCAATAAATCAATCTTAGCTCTACAAGATTATAATCAGGGATGCGTGAAAAATGATTTAAAATTATCTCGGGCAAAAATTAGCATTCTGCTTCCAAATAGTCTGCAAAAAAGCACCAATGATTCCTTTCATTGATTTATAAGAAAAGAGAAAAAGAGAAACAACTCATAAATACGGAGAAATAGCAAATGGTATCGGCAAATTTGCGAATTGTATATGGTTATGTTCCTTCAGTAAATAACATATCAACACATTTTGGGCTATTTAATGCCAACGGAAGTCTTATACTTCCAAATTCACAATGAATTAATAAAAAAAAGACAGATTTGTCTTACAATACGTGCCGAGTTAAATATATCTGGTTTATACTAGATATAAAAAGAGAAATAGGTTTGTGTTAAGTGTATCTGAAAAAGGTCGGTATAAACAAAATTTACACTAGAATAAAAAACATACACATTGGTCTCTTTTTTACTGTAGTCAAAATGGCAGACATAGAGACGCTTTACACTGGAGTCAAAAAGATATACATAAGTTCGGTCTACACTAGAATCAAAGAAATAGGCATAGGTCCTAATTAGATTAGAGTGAAAAAAAGATAAAGACATCCCTGGCTTATACAAGAATCAATAAGATAGACATAGATCCGTTTTACATTAGTGACAAACTTGTACACATGTGTCCGCTTTGCAATAGAGTTAAAATGGGCCCATTTTACACCATAGGAAAACATACATACACATGGACCTGATTTACGCTAGAGTCAAAAAGATATACATAGTGCATTCAAAGTCGCGTCAAGAAATGTAGACATAAGTTATGGTTTAATAATTCTGAGAATAAATCATGTATATTAAATCAAATGAATCTATGGAGAAGCATTATCGAATGAATCCTGAACTGCGATGGCGATGACATGAACAGAAAAGCATGCATATGTTGTGGGATCTCCTCTTTTTACACAAATGGACTCACCCAGGGTATACATATACGACCCCCAGTGAATATCCCAACAGTCTGACAGTAGTAGTAGTGGAACGTTGTGTCGGTCGGTAGAATAACGTAGCGATACGTCGATACCAAAGACTTGATAGATATTTGTCTACTAACCCCGCATTAATGGAACTACTAACCTGTATTACCAGTTTGTATTATTACGTTAATACATTTATTTCCTATATTCATTCTTGGCGTTTGTTATTATTTGATACCGGATTTCATCCCGGAATCCATACACACACACACACACACACACACACACACACACACACACACACACACACACACACACACACACACACACATATATATATATATATATATATATATATATATATATATATATATATTCGACTCCCCTGACGTATTCGACGTGTGGCGGCCAACCTAGGAACTGACAGTCAGACAGCAGCACATATGATTTGATTATAGTGGTGAAGGTTTTGTGCCGGACCTTCCATACTTTTTGATAGGCCGAATAAGAGACCTGGTGCACTACGTGCCACAAGTTCCCCAAACGACTCCCCGCAAGTTTTGAATTCAGAGTTGTCCTTCTCTTAGACCAGTTGGTATCCAAGGCTTTAGAACCTAGTCTGTCCTGCTATTTACCCATAGCTGGGGGGAGAAGAAGAGGATTCATACCTTTCCCAAGGATATTAGCACGTAAGTGAATGTAATGGATTCAACTGGAATCCAAGCCGTTATCCATTACTCCACCGTGCCTCCTCATATATATATATATATATATATATATATATATATATATATATATATATATATTATTTATTATAATTTTATCATATAGACAAAACCATTTTACTCACAACAAAGATGCAACTTGGTTTCAGTGCACTTTAACTGCACATCTACGGGTGAGGGTCGGAAATGGTTATGAACGTTCCTGTTTGTAGGCAAGCCCGGATGTAAAACGTCACTTCCTTTTTCCGTTTTTTGAGAAGAAAAATGTACTTAACAAAATATACATAGAGTATCTAAGTGAAACGATAGTTGTTGTTGACAGCAGTTTAGTGTTGGGTGGGCCGGGTAGTTAATGTTGAATGGAGTGTGGACATTCTTCCGATGATAAGCATCGGTCAAAATTTAGGTAGGTCAACTACCAAGCGAGAGAGGTAGGGGAGGGAAGATAGCGATAGGGGATAATATTACATTTTAGTAGGTAAAAAGAATTTCGAGTTAACTTTTAAAATTATTAGGAGTAGTTATTTTTAGGTCTTTCGATAAGAATTCTAAAGTTGGATTGAATTTCTTTATGTTTGGGTTGTTTTTAATCGAAAGAGCGTTTTTTGTGTCTATATAATTATAAAAGATTCATAGTTATGGGATTGGGAATTTAGCAAGATTGTAGTGTTAAATCCTTAGTATGTCTACAGAAAACGGTAGTCTCATATGTTTAATAATTGGTTATTATTTAAAAGTTCAATGATACATATTTTCTCCATTAAACATAGGAAGCAAGGTTCGCTCAGTGAATTACAGGTTCTGGCTTGTCTTAGGATTTTCCATTTAACCTTAGGTGTTTTTCCTTCTTCCTTGATTTTCCAAAAATATTTCGAAAGTGGTGGCCGTATTTGTAAAGGAGTTCAAGTGACTGTAATACCTATCCTTAAAAGGTCTGCTAGTAGACCCCACACACAGCTTAATATCTCCGGGGTTCTCATTTGATGAGATATAGGCCATATACACTATGGATTTGGTTAAGCATCTGTTTAATAATGGACATTGATCGGGGATTCTACAGTTGCATAGTCTTTTCTCTTGGGGTGTATTGGAACTTGTATTTAGGTTTCGTTTATTATCAATATGTAGTTTCAGTATTCTATTGTTATGTGATTTAATAATTTTATCTAAGTTTCTAGAACAGCTGTAGCTAATTTTTAAGGTATTGCGGTTGAAGATCTTGCTTAATTTACTTTTTTTAGGGAAGTGTTAGTTAATTAGATTTAAGAATGTGTGCCCTAATTTGGTACGGACTAATTTGTTGAAGGGAAGTGTGTACCAAATTATTCTCCTTCCTCTATTGTTTTTTTATGGTAACTGCAGTTTTCTCTATATTCTATTTCGGAAGATCGGATATATATATATATATATATATATATATATATATATATATATATATATATATGTGTGTGTGTGTGTGTGTGTGCGCGTGTGTGTGTGTCTGTATGTGTCTGTATGTATGTTAAATAGATATAGCTATTTTTAAAAACATAATACTAATTTAGACAAAAGGAAATTTCATTTTAGCCAAAGCGTTTCGTCCTCCAGTGGTCTTCATCAAAGCAAATGTACTAAAAGTAAGAATTTTATTTTACAAGTATTTAGACACAAAGCAAAAACGTTAGTTTTTGAGAATTTTTAAATTCTGAATTTTTAAAATTTGAGTAATGTATGTTTGCTTTTTCTCTTTATTCATAACGTCCATTTACAGGTATATTTTTAATTAACAAACGACTCATCTTACGACTTTCTTACTAGAACTGAAGCTATACTGAGTCATAGGTTGGTCTCGGATATCATTTCTAAATTAGGCTCCCATGACAAAGATAAACTGGCGGAAAGGGCCTCCAATCAGCACGTCTAAGAACGTCACATTTCGCCTACTTGGCCTCACGTTCAACTGCCTTGAAATGGAACAACTAGATTGAATCAATAGCTGTATCTACTGAAAGGAAAGTTGATTTACTGTGTCATGCCAGAAGGTATTCTCGTCAGAATCCAACTTACACATATACAAATCTAACATTCGTACTTGCATTGAACACTCTTGCCATATCTGGTCTGGTGCCCCTGCTGTTCATCTCGAGAATCTCTACAAATCTAAAGAAGGCTCTGTAATGTAATTGGTCCCGAATTGTCTTCTCGAGTTCAGACACATTCTCACAGACGTGATGTGGCTTCCCTCTGTCATTCCTACAAATATTTCCATGGCTAGTGCTCTAATAAGCTTTTTTTCCCTGGTGCCCCGACTATATGAATTTAAGCGTGCTACTAGATTGGCAGCTAGGTACCACCCATTAACTGTTCTAAAACCAACAGTTTATTTCCTCGCTATTCTCGTCCTTAGAATTCACTAGCTGTCACTTCCCCGATAACTACAATCTTCAAAAATGTAAATGCAACGTCAACCGCCATCTTCTGTTGCCTTGATCTCTTTCCTTTGCCCAATCCCCCTACACCCGCTCGTTTTGCTCACTTTCATTCTCCGTAACACATGAATTTTGAATTATAACACACACACACACACACACATATATATATATATATATATATATAAAATAGTACATTGAAGTCAAAACTCAGAGGCGACAAGGCGTTTCATGCTAGACGCAATAGTCACGCTGCGAGTATTGGTTTTTTTCTCTACTATTTATATATATGGGCCAGCGGTGCATTGTGGATAATCTATTCTGGCGGTTATTTTGTCGGTAGAGGCTTGTTAATTTACTTATTTATTTTGGTTAATGTATTTTACTTGCTTTTATTTATTTTCATTATTTATTTTAAATATTTATTTATTCTTTTCGGTTTTCGATGTTTTATTAATGGAGTAAAAGGTTTGGGGGGATTTGCTTAGGTCACTTATTTATTTATTTATTTTGGTTTAGGAAGATAATTAAACCTATTTATTCGTTCAA
>OZ038488.1:44919034-44944034 GCA_964036315.1 Acanthosepion esculentum
AGGATATGTTCCCACAATGAAGAATTAAACAAACACATTGAAAATCTGGAGCATCAATTCACAACACGTGGCTATAAAGAACACCTAATCAGGGAACAAATAAATAAAGCAATTTCCACACCTAGAGAAAACACCCTAATATACAAGATTAAAACTAAATCTAACCGCATTCCTCTAGTAACCACTTTCAACCCCACTCTGCCTCCACTATCCCAAATAATCAAAGTCGCTGGGAAATACTACATCTCTAACCAGACCTAAAAAATCTATTTAAGGAACCCGACCTTCTAGCATATCGTCGACCTAAGAACCTAAAAGAAATCATAGGTAGTAACCGCATTTTAGGGGACAAGGTAATCCGTGATAAACTAACAACAAAAACAACAGGATTTTCCCAACCATGTAACAACAAAAGAAGCTTATGCTGCAACCACGTTAAACACACGAATTCATTCACTAGCTCAGTCACTAAATCTACTTTCAAAATCTACCACGACTCTAACTGTAGAAGTCATAACATAATTTACCTCCTAGAATGCACACTATGCCGGAAACAATATGTAGGAAAATCTGAATGGCCCTTTCACTACATAATTAATAATTATCGTAATCGAATTAAGTCAACTCCCCATGAAAAATTATTACCTGTAGAACAACATTTCCGCATAGAAAAACATGACTTCAAAACCCATGCCAAATTCACTATAATTGAGAGAATAGAAAAGCCCAAAGCAGATACCATTAGAAAGATTTTAGAGTTCCATGAAAATAAGTGGATACGACGTTTACATACGCTGTTTCCAGCCGAGCTAAACCATACATTTAACAATATAGATAGTAGTAACACATAACCCTACAAATCAAAACCTACCCACATTTCACACCCACACAAAACAGACATGCTTACGGAGGTGTTGAGGCCTCACACTTATACACACACCCACACGAATATACACATTTACACACATCATACTCACTCACTTTCCTAATGAGCCAAATGATAACACACACCCATAGCAATATACAAGCTAACACATATCATACTCACTCCCTCCCTAAAAACTAAATAACACACACACATCACGCACGCACACACTTACCAGAGACTAAATAACTAAATAACACACACACTAAACTAAATAACACACACAGACACACTTACCATCCCCTCTCCAGGTACCAATAAAACTGCTGAACTGACCGAGGGAAACGAAACTAGCATGAATCCATCCAGCTCTTATCTCAAATGACAACTTAAAAGAGACTGTTTGACCAACACAAGGAATGTTAATAAACTCATGTTAAAAAGATAAAAAAAAAACAGATAAAAAACAAATGAAAACTACAGACAAAAGTTCATTTTCTCCATCAAGACATTCATTTCTGTAGTTTACTGCTACCAGCAAGCAGAAACATTTTTATCTCCCGATGATGGCCATGTTGGCCGAAACTAGTCGTGGAATCTAAATGAAATAATAATAATAAAAACATAAGAATATTAATCTACAACCCAGTATGTCTGAAGATTTTAATTAATTTTTTTAATAAATTTTATCTTTCAATATATATATATATATATATATATATATATATATATATATATATATATATATATTCTTATCCACTCGCTCATTTATAGATATTTTTCACATATATGGTTTAATCTTTCTTTTCCATGATCGAATTACGCTGAAATCTGGAACGAAACTATCGCTACTGTGGCAACATACTTATCTATTGTCTTAGATTAGCCAAGCACAAGAAAATACAGAGAAAAAGAGCGTATAGCGTCATTATTTAAGTGGGCGTGCTTCGATTGAATAATAATTCAAAGCCTTGGCTCTTACTTGAGTCTAGATAGTTTTCAGTGGGAGAATCACGCAAGTTACTCAATCATTAAGCATTTCCACTGTTCACTATTATCAATCAATCAACTCGCTCGTGTAGTCTGACGCTTGCGGCAATGAACACTCCCGACTTCGACCGGTCAACTCTCAGCAACATGATGTCACTATAGACGCCATCCTCTTTCTCTCTTTTCAAAGGTCTTCTCGGATGTTTCATTGCTATTTGGCTTCCGGTCTGTCCCTTTTCTATTTTCTATTAGGAATCCGACATAGTATTTGCAATGCAAAACGTATATAAGGCGAGGGTTCTCGCCGAAAAGCAAAAATATTTCACTCGCTGTTTCCGGATTTTCTTCAAGACGGGACTTAGATTGGCTTCTTTGCTAACATCCTTCGAGCTGAGTTTCCAGTGTCATCTTTCATTGCCATAAAGTACGGCTTTGCTTTTTAAGAATAATTAACACAGAGAGAGAGAGAGAGAGAGAGAGACACACACACACACACATACACACACACACACACACACACACATATATATATATATATATATATATGTATATATATATATATATACATATATGTGTGTGTGTGTGTGTATATATACAGGGTTATTCAAAATGAAGAGCAGTTATCGAAAATTTAATAAAACAAATGCTTAGAGGCAGAAACAATTCAACAAATTACGGCATAGTAAAGTGTCGGCTATTAAAGTAAATGAAATTCTTTTGCAGTCTTTTCAAATACATCTTTTTGTTGGGTTTTTCTTTTTTCACATGTATAAATTTAAATTGTTAATATTTGTAGAAAAGACGATTTTTTTTCATTGTTTGTGGACTTGCAGTTCATCAGATCTTACGCCATGCGATTTTTATACGTGGGAGTATATAAAAGAAGTTTGTTTTTGTTCCTCCTATACCTGCTACTTTTGAAGATATGTGATATCGTATTGTTGAAGCTGTGAAGCCAATATCCACAGATCAACTGATCCGAGGGTGACAAGAATTGCAATATCGTTTCGATGCTTGTTGTGTCACACATGGTGCTCATATTTAGTGTATACAAGTTGAATAAACTTAAAATAACAAACTTAAAATAACAAACTTTAAATCTTTCTCCTATCCAGTAATGCGATCAATGTGTTTCTGTCACTTAGCGTTGTCTTTACTACATGTTCTAAAACTTCATTCTTTTTGAATAACCCAATATCAATAAAATAGATTAATTATGCGAATAATACTAGCAAATAAGATACGTAAAATCTTATGATTTAACGTCTATTAAATTTAACTGAATTTCTGGCACTAAATTGCTCGGTATTAGACATGAGAGATAATTATTATTAAATAGATACACGATTCGTCTTGTCAAGAGTGATTGAAAAACGACTAGCTTCTGAATCGGCCTTCAATATGTATTGAATGTCATTATCTTTTATTTAATAATAATAATAATAATAATAATAATAATAATATATATATATATATATATATATATATATATATATATATATATATATATATATATATACAACAAAATTCGAATTTACCACGAGAAGTATTTAAACCGTATAATGCTTCTTTTCCTGTTGGTATTTTTGTAGTGTGTGGTTTATATGTGAATATTGCTGAAAACCCAAAAACTCTTTTAGGGCGGATTAATAATTTTTATTGGCTTCATTGAAGATGATTTCATTGAGAGAATTATCATATTAATTGCGGTCAATTGATTATGGGATCTGCTTCATTAATTTTGGCGAGTGGTTAGAAGATGTATGCATGTAAAATTGTTTGTCATTGGTTTTTCTATATGCTTGATATGTACCTTTTGTTAGGTTGAATCTGAATTGATATGTACCTTTTGTTAGGCTGAATCGGCTTGTTTTATGTTTGTTTTATGTCTATATCCAAATTCATATTTTTTTAAAATATTTAATGATTATTTTTCTTTTTTTCGTCTGTTTTTCATCTGTTACAGTAAATTCGGATTATGAGACCTGTGGAGGTGCATGTAATTTTTATCGGTTATTCGACTTAGTTGATGTAGTAAATTTATACCCATACGCTAGAAGGATCACCATCAAAACTTACCATTGTCACGTCAAAGGTTTTATTCTATCTTTTGCCAAGCGTTTTCGCTGTCGAATAATAGTGATCTTCGACAATTCTTAATGATTTTTATTTCTTTTGTCATTATTTTCCATTGTTCTTGAGCTGAGGAGATGGTCTTATCTAACATGGGTTCTGTTGTAGGATGGTAGGAATAGTTTATATCTTACTTGGACATATTCGCAAGTATGTTTGACAAATAAGGTAACCAATCCCCGAGATAAACACCGGCTAAATAACCAAACAAATTAAGTAAATAATAAACAATTTAACAGACTACAAATGCATACAAAAAGGAAGTAAATGTAATATTAAAAATCAACAACAAACAATTAAACCAACAATAATAAACAAAGAGTCAAAGTTAACGAACAAAAATATAAAGTAACTACAAAAATGTTCTACTCAATAGTCTCTAGAAAAAATCTGGGACATAATGGTAACCGGCCGCCCAGTAACCGTTAGGATAACACCATATACCCTACTACCCACAATGCACCATATAGAGTTGAGCCAAAACAGCACTAATGGCTTGAAGACTGCGTTTAAGCATGAAGGAAACTGTCGCTGATTGGTGTTGACCTCAGTGTCCACTTTATATTTATATATAGATATATCTTAAGAGAAATAATTATGAGAAAGCGGAAAAAGTTTTGGTATGACGCGTTCCCTCCATTAGTACTTGATCGGACTAAATTTATATTTACGTTGATGCGACTACGCATTCGCACGAGCGTATGATACTGGAAAGTTTATATTTAAAAATAATATATTTTAATGTGTGTTCTTGCTATATACTCCAGCCGATTTCATTCAAATTATTATTTGTTTACATTTCCATCACTTTAAAAAAAATAAATATCTGATATTGTGATAATAGAAGACCTACCAATAATGATGAAACATGGAAAGTACACGGATGCAGATGTACTGTGGATAATCTGGGGATTAAAGCTTCCTCTAAACATTTTCGCCTGAGTAAATTGTTTTCTCACGTATCTGCAACATTCGCCGTAAACATTTTGCCGTAAGAAAATTCGCCTCAGGAATTTTCGCCGTAGGAAACTAGGCTGTATAGAATTTTTACCGTAAGACAATTTCGTCGCATTATTTTTCGATACCCTTATCTTGAAAGTTTCTTTTAGAGTAATGTTCAATTTTATATGCGAAGTAACTTGTTATCAAGTATATATGAATGTCTTTTTTACAGGGTCAAATATCATTCTTTGATCAGATATTTTAAGTTGGTTGCGTATTCAAGTTGTTTCAAGTTGTAAGTTTTGCTTGAGTGAGAATTATTGACAGTCTGATATGTTAACAGAAAGTGTAACGTTAAGTCTGAAATATGAAATTGCGTAACGTAGGTTCTGGAGTCGAGTTGAAATTTTTGCGCTCCTCAAGACGAGGATGAATGCTGTAGGATTTTGATCCTCTAACTTCGCTTATTAAAATGCTTAAATCGAAGTAACAATATTGTGAGCCAGATAGACTTGATAACAAGGTACTTCGCATATTAAAAAAACATGCGGCGAAATTGCCTTACGGCAAAAATCCTATAAAGGAAAGCTTTCTACGGCGAAAATTGGAGGACCTTAAAAGTATTTTCATTGTATTTTTCTTCTTCATGTACATACAGAGGGCTGCAAATTCTAAGTGTTCTTAAATATCCGACGATTATTCCGAATTTTATTTTGTTGTCTTGTTGGGAATAGAAATATATGGGATCATTTTTATTAGTTGATTTTCAGCAGACAATTTTTAGTTTTAAGCTATTGTTAAAGCAGTGTAGCATGATGTGTGGGAAAGGTAAAAGATTGTTTGCATTTCATATGTAAATTCTATTGTACGTTCGACATTATTTAGTTTAATAACATGATCAGGTTACACAGTACCACTGGCATATATTAATAGAACATCGTCAATATATCAGAATTATGTTTTTTTAGGTAAAATATTTTGCAAAAGACCACATTCCAGAACTTCTATGAAAATACATGCTATCACTCCATTGGTAATCAAAATATTTGTTTATAAAATTTATTGTTACATGTAATCTTTATTAAATATAGATATATATAGTCAAATTCCGAGTATGCCAATATCCTATCTGACATACCTGCAGGGTACTTGTGCGAGTTTTGTGAAAATATTTGCAGGGCTGAAGAGGAAAAAAAGAGAGCACAAAAGGAACGTCAATTTGAAGAATCATCTAAAATGTCTTTCGGTGAAGAATAAAATTGAGAAAGAAAACAAAATGATTTATAATTCAATCTAATATATATATATATATATATATATTTGCCATCCACAGACGGACTGCTTCGCAGCTGATCAGTGTGGCTAGACGTCCGGTTGTTTCTAGCTAGGACCGAAACCCGACTGAATTGGCGGCAGTCGGAACTTCTACCACTAAGCCGTCGGCTCACGGCAGGGATGAAGGTGAATTTTAGCATGTTTATTTTTAGATTTAGATAAACACACAGTGACTGACAATGACTCAATTCTGCCGAAGATATATATATATATATATATATATATATAGATATAGAGAGAGAAAGAGAGAGAGAGAAAATGTGATATTGTAAGTTTTCATTTTATTTATTACCACTTTATAAGTTTAATTTAATAATTTATAGATTTCCCCAACGGTATAATAAGAAGTTAAAATGCAGGAACAGTTTTAATTAAATAAAAAAAAATCTTACTAGAAGATTTGATGATTTTAATTTAATTATGAAAACTTTGCATTTATTCATTATGAAACTTCAGTGAAATTAAGAAGTCAATTCATAATCAGTCAATAGAATTAAAAGCTAACGTCTCTATGGCTTCATTAAAATAAAACAATGTGTACTCAAATTATAATCGCACAGTATTTTAAGAAGTACTTCAATTGTGTTAACAGTTATACGCATCTGTTTAAATGTCTTCGATGAAAAGTTATTGCTGTCATAATTGTCTGTTTTTTTTTAAAATTAATATTATGATAATAATATTGATAATAATAATTTGTTTCACCTTCCGACCACAAGACCCGGATTCGAATCTCATTGTTTTCTATTTATTATGTTATCGGCGTGAAAAGTTCCCAAGAAGTGGAATAGACGGAAATATCACATACTCTCTTTCCCAAAAACTGTAAGTAAAATCCGTTCATCATAGTTACAGTATGGTTGTACAATTGGCTCACTATTGTTGTAGTGTGAGTGTTAAACAAAAACAAAGGTGTCTGAGTCGGCGTCTGCAACAGGGATTGGCTAGCCGCCCTTGTACATTCTTGGATAAGAGCGGCCAGCCATCTGAATTCTACTACTACTAATACTACTGCTAATACTACAACTAATAATAATAATTATAACAATAATATATTAATAATAAAGTGGGGCACGGGAGGTGCTATTCGCATTCACTGGAGGTGCGTTGGAACAGTTCATCGGCTCAGGAAAGTGTTATGACTCTAAGCAGTAGGTAGAAGCATCAGTCGGTCAAAAGATTTTATTGTCGGAGAGAATAATAATAATAATAATAATAATAATAATAATAATAATAATAATAATAATAATAATAATAATAATAATCATCAATGCTGGCTAACAAGAAATTACCAAGAGCAACTACTAAAAATTTGTGTTCGCCCCAAATGCAGATTCTGTGATAAATATCCAAATACACTTGATCATCTTGCATGAAATTGTATCAGGTTTAATGCATGAGGCAGGCACAAATACTTGGCAACACTAGCCGTCTGAGATCGGCTGCGCGGACTGAGTTACCTGATATAAATATATTTATAACTGGATCCAGCTTGCATGATTTTCTGATACTTTTATTACCCTGTGTTGCATATATTGGTCTTAGTACATTTATACACTAGCCTCACTTAGTTGATATGCTGCTCTCTCACTTACTACTCCTACTGCGGTGGCTGGCCGCTCGCATCCGTGTGTGTCTGTCTACCAGGTGTGATTAACCAGTTCCTGTTGACGATACCTGCTCAGGTACAGAGGCCACCTGTGATTTATAGTGCAGCTATGCTGAGCAGACCTTTGGCAGAGAGCGCATTATCTGACGGGGTCAACAGTCTAAACAGAGACAGTACACCCAGCACAATGACCTGCAACTTCGTAATATCGTTGGCTCCCAAATATTTCCGTTGGGCAAATTTCAACCACATGGTTCCGATCAACATTTGGCATGGATTTCAGGCTCATCACAAAGGTGCCGCACACTGGGATTCCCCCTTCCCCCTTCCCCAGGGCGATGACATCAAGAAGTCACCTTCTTGTCAAACTGACCATAATGAGATTCGAACACGGGTGAACATGCCAACGTTCTAAACACTCGGCAACACGCATATATACTACTACTGCAATGATAATACTAATACTACTACTACTACTACTAATAATAATAATAATAATGGTGATGATGATGATGATAATAATAATAATAATAATAATAATAATAAAAGAGTAAACAAAGTAATTGACGTAATTCTTCCCAAATATCCAGAAAGAAACGATTTAAGAAAACTTTTAAGGACAACTTGAATAAGACAGACATACAGTCTAAATACATTGTTAAACAACGTGTCATTTTCTTTCTTTTTTAAATCGCGCTCTTCTGGAAGTGTAGTAGTAGTAATAATAATAATAATAATAATAATAATAATAATAATAATAACAGAGTGGGCCAATATCTGCACTGGAAAATTTGCAACTCCTATGGGAAGGAAACTGAAAGAAACTGGTACGAACACCACCCTGACCCGGTTACGGAGATAGGACCTGTTACAATTCTATGGGACTACACAATACACACTGACAGAACAATCAAAGCCAACCGCCCAGACATTGTTATTAAAGACCACAAACAAAATAAGTGCCTCCTTATTGATATGGCAGTCCCTGCAGACTGCAATGTATCTTTGAAGATATTCGAAAAACTGTCAAAATACAAGGACCTTGAAATCGAAATCTCAAAGATGTGGCATATGGGAACATCAACAATTCCTGTTGTAGTTGGAGCCCTTGGACTGGTTGGAAAAGATTCCAGTAGGCTGATTGAAGGGATCCCTGAAAGTCCATGCCTCAAAGAGATACAAAAAATTGTTCTGACAAGTACAGCCCACACTTTACGAAGGGTTTTATCTATGTAATTATTATTATTTTTTTTTTTTGCAATGGAAAGTGTCATGATGCTATTTCTAACCTTAGGTCCCTGTGCGGGACCCGGAAAGAAATGTGTAAATGCCAGATATCAAAGGAAATAAAAATAATAATAATAATAATGATAATAATAATAAAATAATAATAATAATAGGACCAATACTTGGTAATTAGAAATTACTAAGCACACATACTGAAAAATATCCAGAAACACTTGATCATCTTGTATCAGCGTTAGAACCAACTTAATATAAAACGCGGCATGATATAGTGGGCCAAAATCTGAACCTGGAAATGTGCAAATTTTAAAGGAGGGAAACTGCAAGAAAGTGGTATGAACATCACCCAGACCTGGAAATAGGACCTGCAACAATATTATGGAACGTTATACATAGTCAGAATAATCAAAGCTAATCGCCTAGACATCTTGATTAGAGGCCGTAAAGACAAAACAGGCCTTCGTATTGACATGGCTGTACCTTCAGACAGTAATATATCTTTTACGATCTTCTAAAAACTATCAAAATATAAGGAACTTGAAATGGAAATCTCAAAAATTCTACTTGTAGTTGGAACCGTAGGATTGTTTGAAAAATGTTCCGATAGACACATTGAAGGGATTCCTGGTGGCCCATGACTTAGAAATACAACAAAATTGTTCTCACGAGTACAACCCACAACTCAGGAAGGGTTTTATCTATGTAAAATATGTGTATAAGTATGCTCACAAGTACAGCTTACACATTACGAAGAGATTTATTTATGTAAAATGTGTGTGATCTTGGTGGGTGCGTTGTTTTTTTTTGGGGGGGGGTCGTTTTTGTTCTCTTTTCAAAAAAATGATCAATAGAAAATGTTATGAAGCCATTTCTGACCTTAGGTCTCTGGTTGGAAACCGGAAACAAATATGTATGCTACAGAAATCAAAGGAAGAAATAATAATAATAATAATAATAATAATTGTAGACAAACCTTGTACCCGTCAGTGGCTACGTAGTGCAGGGTTAAAAGCTGAATCCGAAGGTTTTTATACTTGATACGCAAAATGTAGATTCTGTGATAAATATCCAGAAACAATTGCTCATCTTGTATCAGGTTGCAAGGCATTGACACCCACTGAATATAAAACTCGGCATGACAGAGTAGGCCAATATCTGCCGTAGGATTGTTTGGAAAAAATTCCAATAGACTCATTGAAGGGATTCCTGAAAGCCCATGCCTTAAAGAAATCCCAAAAAATTGTTCTCACGACTACAGTCCACATTTTACGAAGGGCTTTATCTATGTAAATGTGTTTGTTTGTTTTTTTTTTGCTTAGTGGAAAATGTCATGATGCCATTTCTGACCGTACGTCTCTGGGCGGGACCCGGAAAGAAATGTGTGCACATCAGAAATCAAAAGAAATAATAATAATAATAATAATAATAATAATAATAATAATAATAATAATAATAATAATAATAATAATAATAATCTCCCAGAAGAGAGCGATTTAAGAAAATCTTGAATAAGTTTGTTAAACACCATGTCTTTATCTATTTCTTTAAAATCGCGCTCTTCTGGAAGTGTTTTACTAATAATAGTAATAATAACATCTTTCCCACTTTCTCACACACGCCGCGTATTTATGCTAAATGAACGGGTAAATTTCTGTGCATCTATTGTATTTGATCTAATTAGGATTTAAAATTAATGGAAAATGCTAAAATTGTTCATCTCATATATATATATATATATATATATATATATATATATATATATATATATATATATATATATATATATATATATATGCATAGCTTGCCACTCGTATTCGTGGATAAAGATCTACTAGGCTAGCCAATACCTATTACAGACGATATCTATATCTATATCTATATATGTATATATATTGGTGTGTGTGAGCTTGTATGGAAACATCAGATCTGATATGGAAAATTATTGAGTAAGTTCCGCTATGTTCGCTTCTCCATCGCTATCGCCGTGTCATATGGACGGTCAATTCAGTAAAAAAATAATGGTGGGATAAAAGTTGGCTAAAATCATTCGAAATGTTTCACTGGGTATAATTTTGCTAATTAGTGCTATTAGAAACACAAGTAATTATTTTCTGGCATTTCTTATTTTATTAGTCTATAAAAAAATTCTCCTAAGATTGTTCGTTTAATTTCTTACTGCCAACAATAGAGTTAAATAAGTACAATTTGACTTTGCAAGAACTTTTAATAGGTGTTTCTTTTCTAATTCCCACTCATTATCTAATCGGTCTCACTCTTTCTCTCCCTCTATCTCTTTCTCTCCCTCTATCTCTATCTATCTCTATCTATCAGCCTATCTATATTTTTTCTTATATATATATATATATATATATATATATATATATATATATATATATATATATATATATATATATATATATATATATATATATTATGAGTACGTTGCCAACTGGTTAGGACGTTTGCTTTTTGACCACAACACCTGTGTTCGAACCTCACAATGGTCGATTCATCAGGTAAATTTTGATGGTATTAGTCTGGGGGAGGTGATCTCAGCGTGCGACATCTTTGGAAAGTGCATGGGTCGACTGAAGTCTTGTGAGTTAAATTCATTGGCAGCTGTCGAATGCTGTGCTAACACGAAGTCACACGTCATCCTGAGCCGGGGATTTGAGCATGCTGGCCTTGTTCAGATGACGCTAGATAATGCTCTCTGTAACTAATGTCCGCTCAGCAGAGATGGAATCTTTGGGATTAACTAGACGCCCTAGTAAATGAGCATACTCGGATACTATTTCTGCGCCATATATATATATATATATATATATATATATATATATATATATATATATACTCGACTCTCTCGTCCAATTCGACGTATGTGGCTCAGGCAAATCAATTCCTAGGAACCGACAGCCCGACACCAGCACATGAGATTTAATTATAGTGAAGGTTTTGTGCAGAACAATCCACACTTTTTGAAGAGCCGAATACAGAGACCTGGTGCACTACGTGCCACAAGGTCCCCAAACGACCGTTCGCAGATTTTGAATTCAGAGGTGTTCTTATCCTAGACTAGTTGCCATCCAAGGCTATAGAACACAGTCTGTCCCATAGTTGGAAGAAGAAGAAGAGTAATAATACCTTTCCCAAAGGTAATAGCACGTAAGTGAATGTAATGGATTCGACTAGAATTCGAAATCAGCTCTCTGATTCCTCAATACGAGCAGCTATCCACTACTCCACCATTCATATGATGTATTAGGTCGGGAAGACCAACATCATATAAAATGGCAAATATCACTCTCGATCATTCAACCCGGAGGAAAGCAGTGCACATCAGAACGAGAAACTTTGATGATATCAGCTTTCAAGTGAAAAAAAAAAATAGAGAGATATTTTAAGTATCATGATGTTAACTTCTGCTACATATACGATCTACAATTTAATAAATGTGGTAATGTCTAAGTAGGAAACGCCTCAAAGATCAAAGACAGAAGTCAGTCATTACAAGTTATGCGTCGTTAGTGTAATAGCCATTGCCTAACGTTGCCACATCTACGCAAAAGAATGTAAGACATTAACAACACTAAAAAGCATTATCTGCGCTGCCGATTTCTGTGAATGGATCAAGCGATAGCATTGCTTGAAATTGAGTAGTATCAAATCTGTAATGAGGTGGTATTGGATATCTATCGTGTTTAGATATACATTCTATGAAATATTTTCAATAAATCATACCTCGCTGGTTGACATGTTAGAAACTATTTATTTCATACGGTAGAAATAAGAAATAAAAGTTTGATTGTGGAAAAACTATGACATTTTTAACAATTAAGCCGGAGTTCGAAGGTGTACATAACGAGAAGAAAGCGATATTTCCAGAAGGCAAAGGAAAGAGAAGTGACAGTTTCTCTTAGTAAAGATGGATATTGAAACTGTTGCACAGAAGGCTCAGAAAAATTCCCCATTCCACTTACATCAGAGCAAGCAACCAAAACAGATTAAATATATTCATCTAGCGAACCCTGAAATTTACCCACGTGTGGAGATTTGGATAGTGAGCTTTTTTAACAAAATATTCCTTGCGCCTTCAAATTCAATGGCTTCTCCTCGAATATGTTTTATTCACTCGAATAATAACATGCAATATTTCTTCTTCTATGTGTCGTCCGTATTCAGGACTTGGGCGATCACAGTTCTCCACAGCTTTCATTTCTTTGCAACTCTTTATAACGTTTGTGTTATATCTATCTCTTCCAACTCCAGTAGTGTCATCACTTTGCACAAACTCATTAGCTGCCTTGCTGTTTTCATCTGTCTCTTCAACTTTCTGTATATCCCGTAAGCTTCTTATTCCCCAAGCCCTTTTACTTCACTGTGTGTCCTACCAAGGGTGTCTTTTTTTTTTACATTTTCTTTAAAACACCGTTGTTGCTCACATGTTCATTCCGTGATATTCCCAGTATCCTTATGTAGAAACAATTTCTTTTGCGTCAAGTCTTTTCTCCATCTGTGAGGAGATTGTCTAACATTCACTGGCCTAGACGAGCACTGATATTACATAACATTTTAGTACGCTCTTTTTATTTTCTTGCGATACTATCGTGCACTTAATACTTTGCTTAGCTTTTAGAAAGCATTATTCAGTTTTTTAATGCGTCTTCGGATTTCTGCGTCACATGTCCCATCATCTATTAAAACCCGCCACAGATAGTTAATTTTTAGTACTTGTTTGCTTTGATATTCCCAGTTTGTATTTCTCATCTTGAAACTCTATTCTTGCAGACATCCATATATTCTCTCGCCTGTCTTAGGTCACAATCTTGTTGCGATTTATGTAAGAAATGTCAGAATTTTAATTCAACAGAATGAGCATGCGAATAACATTTTTTCTAGTTCTATGTGCCGCACATCTTCAGGACGTTTGTTATTATGGCTCTTCACAGTTTCCTATTCTTTTTTTATATCCCCCACACGTTGTCTGTCATCCATTTATTCAGGTATGCAGAGAATTTTAACACTTTTACTTAATATATATACTATGTAAAATAAATTTTGATTTAATAAGGATACGAATTTACTGATCATCCTATTTATAGCAAACATTCATTTGTGTTCAAAGAAGGTTTTTTTGCTACTTATTTAAAGGGAATCGGTTTCTTCTATCATTTATGAATCCGGACAAGAATATTCGTTTTTGTCCGACGGAATCACGTGAAACGCTAAAATAAAAACAAATGAAATAGTGTTATAAGTTATTCCAACTGAAAAGAGACAAAAAAGGTGAAACAGAAACTGGTAAAAAGGACAGAAAAATGGAAGGAAAGTCAAATTTGTGGACCCTCTAGGGGTATACTAATCCATTTATTCCACGAAGAGATATTTATTTTATAATGCCAACTACAAAGTCCCAAAGGAACTAAAATATTGGTAAGTAGTACGTCTAAAAGTGATTACACTTCGGCAACAATATTAATGTCAAGTTTGATTCCTCGAAGGACCTGAAAGTTTAGTAGGTAAACAAGCAAAACTAGTTTCGACTTCAACAAAAAAACAAAAAAAACACTATGTGCCAAATTGACTTACAGTATGTCCGTGACCTCATTAAGTATTACAGGCATTAAGGTCAGCTCCATGACATCACATTAAAATTGGGTTGAAACAAAAGTGCTGTAGAATTTTTCAATAGCTTCCGTTTGAACAAAAGATTTAATTTCGCACGTCTGGAGTCTATGGTATATGTTAACATTCCAGAAGGTGAAATTTCAAGACGTCTTCATATACGATTCGTTTATGGCTCGGGTATTTTAAATGGTTTTACGGTAAATGGGAATAAGGACCTTGAATAAGATGCATTTTCTTCATCAGGTGATCATTGTGCTTATGTAAAATCAGACGTTGAATTCAGACCATTGCTGTTTTAAACTAGAAGGATTCACACGTATAAATCGTTGAACATCATTTGGAATTGGCTAATTGGAATGGCGTTGTCTTATATCAAGCCATTACTAAATCTGACGCCTCTTTGAATTCTGTCAGAAACTGGTAAATCTTAGCTGCGATGACCTACTACTCTCACCGTATTCGCTCGACTGTGTTACTAATTAGATCGCAATTCTTTTGTCAGTCTGTAATCGTAAAAAAACACTTAGACCGATTCAGTTCCCAGAATGATTCCGTGAGATTCGAAACAAGATGCTACCCTAAAGACGGCAAATGGTGGAAGAAAATGGTGTGTATATCGCTACATAAATCTGTAGAAATCTGTAAAAATTCCATTTGAATTTCACTTAAAAATACCCCGAACGTTTCATACGACCTAACTATTATAAACAGCGTGAACGTAGAAGTCACGACTGCGTGGTGACTATCAGTTTATCACCCACAGTCATCTGATGATCGCTTCAGACAAGATACTGACAGTCACCATACAGTTTTGACATCTACGGTCGACTCTTTTTTCACTTTTATCTATGGTTCCAATTATTGTTTGAAGATCGCTTAAAGCGTGAAATTGGCAGTTACTATGAGGTATTGATTCAAGTGCCTTCTATGTCTAGATAGTGATATATAGAAAGCATACTGAAAAGATTTCGGATTTACTGCCATCCTAAGATAACAACAAATGCCCAAATATCAGAATTCATTACCTATGTAGTGGATTTCGCCTCGTTGATAAGTAAGACATTTTTAGTTCATTAATTAGCGCCTAGAAATGTTACTAACAATTCACTGAAATATTGTTTGATTGGCTCGGACCTAGAATGTCAATGACGATGAGTTTTAAGTCCTGAGAAACTGTTACATATACGTTGACAGTGAAAGGGCAAATTATTTGCAGTATTTTTATTGTTGTTACGTGCAGACTGGGGCATTTCATAATTTAGACCATCTGAGCCTTTGACAGAATTAACAGGATTGCTGTTACAAACAATTCATTTTAATTCCAAATAACAAAAAAAACATGGTTCCGTCCTTCAAAATATTTTACCTCGAACCTAATGCACATTTCCATCCTGCCAGGATATATATATATATATATATATATATATATATATATATATATATATATATATATATATATATATATGTATGTGTGTGTGTGTGTGTGTGTTTGTGTATTTACGTAGCAAATTCTCTTTTAGGCATGTCTGATTAAATAAATTAGCCACATTATGCCTGCTAATTTTTAACATAATCCGTTCATACTCACGAATAAACTTTCGTGTACTGCAAAATGTCATTGACAAAAGGAAGATTAAAACAACCGTCCTCTAAATAAATATTCTATAAACATCTAAATGGATGCAAATAAATGGCCAGAAAATAGTAATGAATATAACGGGTGTAACATCAAAATTGTCCAAGTGTTACTTAAAGATTTGAATTGATATATCTTAGAAATGATTAAAGAACATTTACTGGAATTCTCCGAGATTTTTCTAACAGTATAGGACTCTGCTTTGATCAATAAGAATGTATAATTACTCTCCAAGATTAATAGAAGTATCGTGATGAAATCGAACATGACATGTTCTCCATTAATTAATAATGTTTAAGGATTGGAAGCTCATGATATATTGAAATATAGTTCATATATATATATATTCCAGGAACATTTTCCAACTTATTCAAAATGAACTGTCTAACATTCTAACTTTCTGTCCTGGAGTAACAAGGTGCCTCACAGGTTTTAGGTACGATTTCATTTTCAAGTCTTTCTTCACTGCTTTTTGTACTGTCATAGCTGAAATTGCTCTCCCACGTACCAAATGTCTGATCAATTGAGTTGGATCTTTTTTAATTGATCTCTTTAGCTCTAACTTGAAATGATGATCCTTCTTCATTATATCCCCCTGATCCAGTTTTCCGTTCTACTGTACCCAGTTTTTAAAATTTATTCACCGTCCTCTTGATGGTTCTTGAATTGACTTTGAAGATGGAATTCAGAGAATAAATGATGATACGATTACTGAAAGCCTGAATGATTTTTTTCTATCAACATTGCTCATTTGAGAAGAGAATGGGTCTAACACAAAAATATTTTAACTTGTTCCCTTTCTAGCTGAATACTTCAAAGGATTTGTCAGTGATTCTTATGAAAAATAGTGTCTAGATGGCTAAACATCTTATCCAAAAACTTGTAAAATAGAAACCCAATTAGTTTTGGCTTTCTTTGGATATTAAGGATTTTGTGAGATGGACAATTATGCTTTTACAATATATATATATATATATATATATATATATATATATATATATATATATATATATATATATATATATGGTGATTGAAAATTAACTTGTTATTTTAAATGGTTAGTTACTTTTCAATCACTTTGGTGCTAATTAAAAGTAACTACCCATTTTAAAATGCTTATAATTTATTTATAACTATACTTTTTACAAGAAATGTCTATGAGAGGAAAGCACTAAAAATAAACCCCAAATCATTAAAATAGTGCATTTTAAAGCATCTTAGACGTACAATAAAATGACTGAAAATATATCTATTCCGATGCGAAATTGAAAACTCGCATCGGCGAATATTATCACCAATTCTCACTAATGTAGGCTACCATTTTCACTTCAGTCACTTCTGCCTATTATTATTATTATTATTATTATTATTATTATTATTATTATTATTATTATTAATCCAGAATTTGACGGCATATAAGACGCACTTCTCTAAAAATAATAAACTATTTTGTTAAATAATACCGATGCGTCATATATGCTGATTTGAGGTCACCTGTAGCCTAATTCTACACATAACATTCACTAACCTGGTCTATAGTTTTGCAAAAGACGGTAATTTTATTTAATTGTATTCAGACTCTATAATAATATGGAGCAACATTATTATTATTAATATTATTATTATTATTATTTCCTTTGATTTTTGGCGCTTACACATTTCTTTCCGTGTCCCGCCAAGGGACCTAAGGTTAGAAATGGCATCATGCCACTTTCCACTGACAAAAAAAATCCACAGATAAAGCCCTTCGTAAAGTGTGGGCTACTTGTGAGAACAATTATTTGCATCTCTTTGAGGCATGGACTTCCAGGAATCCCTTCAATTAGTCTACTGGATTCTTTTCCAACCAATCCTAGGGCTCCAACTACAGCAGGGATTGTTGATCTTCCCATGTGCCACATTTTGAAATTTCGATTTTTTATTTTCTATTTATTATTATTATTCTTATTATTGAGGGATCTCCTCTTTTCACACTAATGGACTCACCGATTGTATACATATACTACTACCAGTAAATGCCCGAAAAGTCGGACAGTAGTAGTAGTAGTAGAAGAGTAGGAGTCGAGTTGGTCGGTAGAAGAAGTTTTGGACAGTAAGACGGTGCAAGAGTCACAGTAACGAGCACGTATACTCAGTAAGAAGTCATACCGCTATACGTCGATACCAAAGACTATATATATATATATATATATATATATATATATATATATATATATATATATATATATATATATATATATGGCTACTAACCTGCATTCCTGGAACTACTAACCTGTATTACCAGTTTGTATCATTACGTTAATACATTTATTTTCCTATATTCATTCTTGGCGTTTGTTATTATTTGATACCGGATTTCATCCAGGAATCCACAACAATAATAATAATAATAATAATAATAATAATTATTATTATTATTATTATTATTATTATTATTATTATTATTATTATTATTGTTATTATCTGTAAAAGTCATTATTTCAACAAAGTACCGGCGATATTCGAAGGTACCAGCTGATCCACCACTTTTAAATATGACTTAACACACCCCTCTAATAATCTAGACAGAAACTACAGAAGAGTCAGATATAACTGAATACAAATGCCGGTAATGCTAAAACACTAATCAGAAAGAATTTAGCATTATGATCGCAAAAATATGTCTGTCATACGAAACAGAAGAATAACTGGTCAATATGTAGGTTTGTTTTCTGCTCAGGTGTATTTCTAACTTGCTTTTTATATACAGTAATGTTTTCCGCGATAGTTTTTTTTCTCAAGTTCACACCAAGAAAAGCAGTAAAGCTTCTGGGACACAAGTGGTTATTGAGCGTGGAAAAATTAGAAACAGAAATATTATTAATGAGCGGGAAGAGGAAAGAATAATGAGGAGGGCAGTAGATAGCGATTGACATTGCGTTCAGAGGAGAATTCCACAAGTGAAAAGTGCATAGAACTTACGGTTAGGTCTATCCAATTCAACTGTAAATTGATTAGATCTCGCTGCTAATCTAGTGATGAGATTAAATTGGTAAAATTGATGTACAAAAGGCCAAGGTTCATTGGGAAATATAGAAAAGGCAAAGGGAAGCTAGATTACGACGGTAGGAAAATAACGGTAGCCGAGATGCCATACGAGGATCAATAACATTGCCTATTCTCTAAATATATTGCAGCAGCACTACGCTAGATGTGATAGCATTATTCAATGCATGGACGATTTTTTCCTGAATATGTCATGCCGAAATTTGATTAGTGCGTCAGATATTTCTGTTTTTGTTTTTGTTCCGTTGCTTTTTTTGGCACGGACAATTACATTCGATATGTTTAATGATTTTATTTGTTTCTAATAGGTTGGTGGAAAAGAGTCAATACGAGTCTATTGGTTCGTTTCCAGATTCCATTATTCTCCTACGCCAACTTTATAACTTGTCCAGGTCTTGTTTTAAGTGTGTCTGCTTTCTCGAGAAGACGATTTGCACTGTCGGGAATTGCAAGAGTGGAAACTCTATCGCAAAATATTTCATCCATTGACAGTTTATTTCCCCAGGGCATTTCTTGTAAGTTTGATCAAAAGCATTTCTGTGGCGACTTTACTCGTTCGACAAAGGTTGTTATTCAACGGGAAATATGCTAAAGAAATGCTCTCGGCAATGACATTTCATCCAACCGATACTGAACCATTACGGCCTGTATCTCAGTTACTTACGTGCTTCTTTAAGATGCATCTAAGAAATTGTCGGTAAAAGCTGAGATCATGTGATCGCTGAGCCACTCTGCTTACCTATTTGTCCGGTCTCTTTTTATGCCTCTGATGGACGCTTAAAAAAGAATACTGAAATAAAGATTCTCCCAACGGTAATTTTAATGGTAATATCAGACAGTTCCTTACAAGGAAATGTTAATTGATCGAGCAACCAATACTGCCTTCGGTGGATATATATAAAATCTTTCTATTAAAAGGATTTTTCAAGAAAAGCATTTTTTAAATCCAATATCCTGCTATCGCACTTTCCAGTACTGATTGATGTTTCCTTCTTAAATATTTTTAAGCAGTGTGGAAAATCAACATCTTATGTCATTATTTTTCTTTTCGATTTACGTGTGCTATCAATTATAGTTGTTGCTTCTGTTGGTAATCCTCACGTGATGTGGTTTCTGTTATTTATACAGTTATACAATTCTTTGTTTGCGAATATGTAGCGCCAAAACAGAATGTTAAAAAGGGATGATTTTGCCAAGACTAACAGCCTTTATTCGCTCAACCGCTGATGTTGTATGTGGTGATTATTATCTATTGAATGAAAATATCAGTGAAACGTAAGACGACTCCGCCGTTATATCAATGAGTCCACAGTCTATGGATAGAAAAAGCATTTAGTTTACACAATAAATCATTTATTTTACAACATAATTCCGTCCCTTCCTTTTTGCAAAGATTTCACCCTAATCAAAGCAATTAAAACCACTAGGTTTGCAAGGTGTTACTGAAACTGGAATAAAAAGGGGTGTAATAAAAGATCAAGTTTCAAGGAGACAGAATACAGAAGATGACGACTGAAACAAAAGAACAGGATTCACGGGGACAGAAGATGACAATTGAAGATGATTGAAAGAGACAAAAGATGACGATTGTAGGAGACAGAAGATGGCAAATGAAGGGACAGATGATGACAAATGAAGGAGACAGAAGATGACGATTGAAGTATACGATGACAAGTGAAAGGAACATATGATGACAAATGAATTTGTAAGAAGATAACTATTGAAGGAGAAAGAGGACAATTTAAGGAGACAGAAGATGACGATTGACAGAAACAGATTATGATTTAAGGAGACAGAAGATAACACATGAAGGAGACGAAAGATTACGATTGAATGATATAGAAGATGACAAATGAAAGAGAGAGAAAATGAAGGTAGATGGAGGCAGAAGGTGACAACTGAAGGCAACAGAAGATGACGATGAAAGTGACAGAATATGAAGATTGAAGGGGACAGAAGATGACACATGAAGGAAACAGAATATGTCGATTGAAGGAGACAGATGATGACAAATGAAGAATACAGATGATGATGATTGGAGGAGAAAAATGACAAATGAAGGAATTAGAAGGTTACCATTGACAGAGCGGATGGTGATTGAAGGAGACAGAAGATGACATACGAAGCAGACAAAAGATGACGATTGAATGATATAGGAGATGACAAATGAAAGAGAGAGAAAATGAAGACAGATGGAGGCAGAAGGTGACAACCGAAGGCAACAGAAGATGAATGAAGATGACAGATAATGAATGAAGGAGACGGAAGATGACCATTGAAGTCGACAGATTGAAGACAGATGATCATAGAAGGAGAAAGAAGGAAACGATTGAAAGCGACAAATGATGATACTTGAAGGAGACAGGAGGAAACGATTGTAGGGGACAGATGACTATTGTAGGAGACAGATTATGATTGAAGACAGAAGATAACGATTAAATATAATCTAAACATAAAAAATTAAAATTAACTTTCCACAACAAATATCTATTTTTCAATATATAACCACTTCATCTTCAATGCGCATAATATAATGGTGAATATGTAGGTACATCAATAAATCCATTGTAGGTTTTGAGGAGAGTGGAAACACATCTTAATTGTAGTTATTCCCAGGTGCCGCCACCCTGATGAAAATCAACCGGCCATTTTTATAGTAAAATGGCCAGCAACGTATTTTATATCAAAAAGGCAATCAATACAACGCTAAAAAATTACAAAAATACAAGCAATACATTTTTATAAAATCCTTTCCAACAATACAATTTTGTAGTGAAATTACCAACAATACATTTTACGATCTACAAACTACCCTGAATGTATAAAATTATGAACAAAGTATATTTCAGCATTTAAAGCAAACATAAAGATTGACATGCCGCTAAGCAAGAATCAACCAACAAAACGTTGATCTTTTACCAAACAGCACATTAAGTTTTTACACGTTCATCGTAGTAAGGAAGACCATAATGTTGACTTGAAACACGGAGTTTTAATTAAAATAGAAACGAAAACATGCAAAGGTTAAAATATATCCAAAGTCCACTACATTTTGAGTCTTCTGTCTGTGGTACATTTACATCCAAGTTCATGCAGAATATCACCTTACTTGACACAACTACTTCAATGTAAAACACTGAGAAAACAACAGCGATAAAAATCAAACATAGAAGTGTTAGGAAACTGGGTGATGGTGACTAGACTGAGCATCTAGACCAATGAAACATCGGATATTTAAAATTTAAAGTTTCAGTTCAGTACACCTGCATATTAGGCGTTTCTTTTGACATGTATTCACCGTCGCTTATATTTTCGTACTCTCTACCTTCATACATATATAGGCTTCCATCAATAAAACAATTTTAATTCAGAAGAAATTCTTTTGAAGGACGAAACACGTGACATAGAATGTTTTGCTATTTTATCATTCATTTTACCTTGGTTTGTTTGTTTAACGGCATATCAACTCCTTATGGGTCATTTAATGTCGAAATTCTATTATCTGATGAAGATGTTTGAAGGAATAAAAATATTGATCTGCAGAAGGATATTGAGAATACCACAGATTGAACATCTGAGCAACAATGAAGTTTTAGAGAAAATGGAAACTAAAAAACACATACATAACCTCAAGAAGAGACAGTTGAAATTTCTAGGCTAGATAATGAGGAAAGAGCTCTCCGAATATTTTATCCTCACAGGAAAGATTGAAGAGAAGAGATACAGAGGAAAAAACGCATAACCTATCTGGCGAGTATGATCAAATGGATGGCGGAGCAAGTTTTAGCAGAGATGAGAAAAAGACAAAATTTATTTGGAGCTACAAAGAGCAAGAAATTGTTGAGAGCCATGATCGTCTTTTTAGTTTTCAAGTACTTTGATAGCCGAAACGACACTAATGCATTCGTTATCGTCTGCTTTTGTCTTTTCACATAAAGTCTATATAGATCATCTTTAGAATGAACTACTTAAAATCAGGACATATTTCGATATAGATCATATTTAGAATGAACTACTTAAAAGCAGGTATATTTTATACATTCATAGTGTTTTGAACACAGTTTGCGGGTTAAATATTTGTCTATAGCTGGGACCCTAACTGGTGCTACAACCTCGACTCAGGGTGAACCTGGGAACAACAGCAATTAAGAGTTGGTTCCACGCTCCTTAAAATCTCCAATATCCCGATCAGAGACCTTGCTATCTGATGTAGTTTATTGTTATACCAAGGACAAATCATTCAGATACCCAAGAAAAGTTAAGTATAGTGACAAATTTATTGGTAGTCAGTGGCTTTACTTTTTATAATAAATGATAAATCTAATTATTTATTTGAGTCCTTGAGTGTTATTCATCATTAACGCCCAGGTTCTGAAAAGAGAAAAATAATATGATGTATATCAAATCAAAACAATCTATTAGTACATAAGTAAGAAAGGAAGGAAGAAAGAAAGAAAGAGATATTCTTTTGGGTATATATTGAAAAAAGAGAGTGTAGAGAATTTAAATCCCACAGTATATATTGAAGGCTTTAAAACATCTACTTTAACTATTACTGTATATAAAAAGCAAGTTAACTAGCTAGCTGAGCAGAAAACTGACCGACATACTGACCAGTTATTCATTCGTATCCTATGACAGAGTTATATGTCTGCTGTCTTAATACGATCAGTGTTTTACCACTACCGATAATTGCATTCAGTTATGTCTCTTTCTTCTCCAGTTTCTGTCGATTTCATATATATATATATATATATGTATGTATGTGTGTGTGTGTTTATGTGTGTGTATGTGTGTGTGTTTATGTGTGTGTATGTGTGTGCGTGTGTTTGTTCAAATGCACATGAAATCCAGTTCGATATAATTATGAACACGTATGAACACGCTCCGTTTTTACAAAATAATTCACAGTAACCATATATATATATATATATATATATATATATATATATATATATATATATATATATATATATATATTAGGTCATCCCATAAGTTCTGTCCGAATTTTAACTTTTTGTTAAAATGAACGAAATTTAAAGAGTATTTTATAATGTCTAATGGAGCTGAACATTATTTTTATGTTTAGATGCATTTAAACGGATCAAATGTTATTTCAGAGAACAATAAAATTAGATTTTCTTTGATTAAAACCCTGCTAACATGGAAGTACCCAAGAATCATTTGAGGCACATAATGCTTTATGAGTTCAAGAAAGGAAACTCAGCAGCCGAAGCGGCTAGAAACATTCACTCAGTTTATGGAGAGGAATGTGTGAATGAAAGAACTTGCAGAAGATGGTTTGCAAAATTCAGAGGTGGAGATTTCACCCTTGAAGATGAAGATCGAACCGAACGTCTAGTTGAATTTGTTGAAAAGCTTCTTGAAGCAGCCCTTGAAGAAAATCCTGCTTTATCAGTTGAGGAATTGGCAGTGGTTCTCAGTTCAAACCATACAACTATTCATCGTTATCTTCAACAACTTGGAAAAGTTCCTAAACTTGGAAAATGGGTGCCCCATGAATTGTCTGAAAACAACCTCAAATCTCGAGTTGACATCTGCTCTTCTCTCC
>OZ038488.1:44949034-45019034 GCA_964036315.1 Acanthosepion esculentum
CAATCTCCAACTATTCAAATGCAATGTCAATCGACATCTGCAGTTGCCTTGATCTATCCACTAAACTTCTCCACTTCCTTTCCTCTATCGCTCCTATCTGCTCTCGCTCCAAATCTTCTGTAACCCCTTGCGTGCTAGTGGCTTCACGCCTTGCTTGGGGTGAAATGCTAAAAAAAAATGTAAAAAAAGGTTTTAAATAATGGAAGCCTTATTAATGCAAAGGAAAAAGCCAACACTTAATAATATTAACTACGGACACGGCCACAATGTGCTTTTTTCGGAACATAAAACATATTTATAACACTAAAACACACATATAATTAAAAAACACACCTAATTAAATTGAAAAAATAAAATCATCCTTGATAATGTCTAAAAGTAAAGACGAAAGCACTCGGAATTATAGAATATTTGGACAGTTTCTGCATACTCTGTGTCCAGAAAAGAAAATATATATATATCTTCATGTATAAATGAAGGATTACTGCCTAAATACACAATTATTTATATATATATATATATATATATATATATATATATATATATATATAAAGTGGGCGTCTTGGTTGAAGTGAATAGATTGGAGAAATATGTCACACCGATTGATCGCTACTTAAAATGCATGAAAAATAATAATAGAAATATATCCATTCTTTCTTCTAGAATTGCATTATCTCACAAATTCATACACAGGTGAAAAAAGAACGAAACTTAAAATAGGAAACTAGATATGATGCATATGTATTTAATCGGATTTAATAATCAATTCCACCTTAAGAAGAGAGTCTGTCACAAAATCCTAAAACGGAGTGAATAAACTTTCATGTTTATCTCAGTAACAAAGTCTCGCAATAAAGCATCAGTTGTCAATATTTTCGTGAAATGTCTAGGACAGATAATGAGTAAAGACGGTTTGGACAGTTTGATACTCACACGACGGACTGAAGGTATGAACTTAAGCAAGGTTTAGAAGATATTTATTAAGAGCTGCAAAGGTCAGGAAATTGTGAAAAGCCATGATCGTATACATCCAGAAAGGGCATGGCACATTAAAGAAGAAACCTTTGTCAAAGGAGTTATCAGGCGTGTTAATTTTCTGGCACTGTAGCAATCATAAATATACATAGTAAATATGAATTTGGAAAGAAATAATTTTGTATTAACGCATTGTATCCACCAGGAATCTATTAGTCATCTAAAAGAACATTTTACTTCCATTAGCATGATTGATACTTACCTTCAGGAGAACAACATATTCTTTGATCTGAAGTTTTTCACGAACACGAAGTGGAACGGTTGAATTTAATCAATTCTGCTTTCAAGAAAATACTTTCATGACGTCGTGCTGTATGATCTTTCTTGTCAGAATCTATTTTGCACAGTTATAACATTTCTCCCACAGCTATGGGTTAATTAGTAGGGGATGTATCGGTAAATCACTATTATCATTGCTATAACGTCCGTACATTTAATATTACTACCAATATTGTTCTGGTCCTTCTGTTTTATATCTAGTTATTTATATACATAACACAAAGAAAAATTGGTCACGTTATCGGTCCGGACCTGGCATCTCGGCTCCGGTCACTTTTCCAACCGACGTAACGTAACTTGCTTTGCATCTTCTATAAATATTTTCACTGTAATTGTTCTGATGAGCATTCTTCGTTGTTACATCAACTTTACAAATTTAAACACCGTACTACATTGGCAGTTAGGTCTCATATTTTCCCCGTTGAAATTGCTAGTTTTAAATACACGTTCTACTCTAATAGTTTATTTTCTTACAATTCTTGTTTGTGAAACTCTCATTCGATGTCTTCTTATTCTGACAACTACAAATTTAATTACAATGTCAATCGCAATTATTTACTCTATTTACATTTTTCGGACTGTTATCGCCATCGTTGTACGCTCCGGCTTTCTCCCGATTCGCTTCGAAATTCCAATCATCTGAAGAAGGCCGCAGCGTACAATGGGCAAAACGTCTGGAATAGGACAACAAAGATAAGGACAGCAGCCCGAACAATGTAAACAGTGTAAATAATTACGATACCTCATCTCAGAAATATAGACAGATAATATCATTTGTCATCTTCTGTCTCTTTAAATCCTGTTCTATTATTATATAAGCTGTTTCTTTCACTCTTATTAGACCCTTGCATCCAAATGGCTTTTATTACCTTGCTTGGGGTGAAATGGTAAAAAAAACGCCATCTTGTGTTTTCAATATGATCATTTTGAGTGCACTTTTCAGTATTGCCTTTAAGATAGCTACTACATTCCTACGTTCAAGTGTTAGTTCCCATTTCTTTTCAGCTTGAAGATGGATAATAATTGATCTCTGACATCATGAAGTTAAGAAGCATCCCTGCGCGGGTTTGTCCCACAGAGTAGTAGATCTCGGGGCAACAGCTTTCTGAGTGAAGTTTCCTGTTTACAACTAGAATATGGATCAGTTGACACCAAGAATTTGATATGGCGTGTTCTAGCTGTATAGGTCTGAATTTGTTGGACAACGAATTGTAACTCATCTGACCATTATCTGTGAAAATAATTATAGAGTAGCGATAGGCTTGGAATTTTGCGACTGTGAGAAAGAGGTTGTAGGGTGAGAAATACACCATCTCCTAAAAGGCGGAAACAAATTTAAACTCTATAGAGGCTGGAAAAATAGGGATTGAGCAGCGTCAGACCAGATATCTGTGCAATATTCTGTTTTTGGTTTAATAATAATTTTGCAGAGATAAGAAATGGCAGATGGAGATCGGTACTTTTTGAAGCAGTACAAGAAGACTGTCATTTTCCAAACATCTGTAGCTATGGAATATATGGATGTCCATTCGGGATATAGACATGATGGTTGGCCAGAGCTTCCCGTCTCTTCTTTCTTGCCGCAATATTTGTCGTTTTTTTACTAATTGTTTCTTGTGATATTTTTTATATCACTTATTTCTTGAGTCTTTTGAAATTGGTCACACGCTGCCTCCTCCTGATTCTATCATCCTCGATTTACCTTGGGACTGTTATATTCTTTAAGCCTTCCTTACTCATAATTCTCACTGTTCTTTGTAATAATAAGCTTCCAATTCTTTGCAGTTCTTAATTCTTTTTCAAACTTCCACTGTTCGCATATAATGTCTGCAGTTCTTTCAGTTCAACATTCATTTGTAGAACTACGCCATTTTTAATCCTTGAATAACCTGACCATCGTTCACATTTATTAGGAGATTAGAAACTTCATTGCAGACAAGCACAAAATTATACATAATCCGATATTGGTAACTTACTTATAGGAATGTTTTCCAGACTGGGATTAGTAAATTTTATTTTGTCAATGACAAAATAGTTTTTTTTTCAAAATATAGATTAATGGTTACATTAAGAGACAAAACAATATCATATATAACTCAAAATTTCAGCAACTACCAAAGATTAAAAAGGAAGACGAACTTAAACCAAAAGCAAAATCATTTCAAAGATGAATCAGATTTACACCAAGACAAAGATAGGCGAATGATATGGGAAATTTGCACCTACATCAAACTCATTTCAAAGACGAACAAAATTTACACCTAAGCCCAAATCAAATGAACGTTAAGTTAAATTACAACGAATGAAAAAACAATTCAAAAGGACACATGGCCCAGTGGATAAAAGATTTGATTGGATCCCGTGACTTACCCAAATAGTTGTTTATTCAATACATGCCTTCTACAGAGGTGGACAAAAACTTTAGACTTCCTGGCTACTGCAGAGTTTATTTAAAGAGAGATAACTGAGACATTCATGAAAGCATGGCATCTGGAACTAGGACAATCTACTCCAGTCGACGAAATAAAGGATTCGGTCCGAAATTTCAATCCACCGAAGAAGAACGAAGACGCGTCATATGACAACAAAGATGTCCAACTGTCCGTACAATGTAAATAGTGTAAATAATTACGATGCCTGATCTCAGAAGTATAAGCTGATATGGAAATATAACTTGTATGTTAATTCAACAACGGAAATCATTATGTCAATTAAATTTCTCAGAATAATATATATGCCTTCATTCATGTCAGTAACTGTTGTTTGTTTGTCTCTTACTGAATGTTTCCCCTCAGGAACCACTCAAGGTAGATGGTTACTGAACGCAATGCAAGGATTTAGCAAATGAAGGAAGTGTAAATTATGAAGGCGTGCGGAATAGATAAACTTTGACGCTAGACATGAATAGTTTAAGATTGTAGGAGATCAGAGTCTCAGGAATCTGTTCCACAAAGTATCTGTTCAAGGGACGAAGAATTCTGAGTAAAATTTCCTTCACTGCAATGACATTTGAAAGGAAGGAGAATGATTCGGTCTCGTGTACGTGACATAGCAGCGAAACCCCGTTCTGGTGGAACTAATGAATTCAGCTAGCATAGATATGTCGGCAATATTCAATTTTTTGATCTGATCTGACTCTTGTAGAGATGAAGCATTGCTGGCGGATATCATCTACTTTCTTGAGGGGCACAATAATTTTCTAGATTATAGTGAATTTTGGATAGACGCAATAGACGATTTTAATCATTCCTCCCCAATCAAGGCGATAACGCAAACTAAGACGCAAGAGGTTATTGAGAATAAGAGAATGAGATGTAACCAGAAACCCAATCCTAAACAGGAAAAAGGAATAAATCTCTACTGCTCTTCAAAAAACGAGGAAACGCTATGAACCGGACAATAGGTGAACCTATCTACTCCTATTAAGTTTTATAAATGTATTCAGAGCGGCCATTTGTAAGTATTGATTTCAGCATTTTTAACAATGATAATTTTGTTTACTTCTTTCTATAGTGGTGCAGATTACTGAATAAAGAGTCTTTAGATAAGAATGATTAGTCTCGGACTCTTGCCTTAGGACTCTGTGCGGGGTATTCCAATACCTTAGTTTTGCTGTCATCTAAGTGTTTGGTAACAATTCGTGCCATGCGTTTTGGGTCATTGTCATGTTGGAACTTCCAATAACGCTCTAAAGACAGCTTTCGTGAACTTTGGTTTATATTATTTGAAGAATAGCCAAATACTGCTCTTTATCCATGATGCCATGTATTCTCACTGATTCTCATGGTCCAGAAACAGCAAACTAACCCCAGAGCACCAACCTCCCACCACCCACCATTCTTAATTGTAGGGAGAGAATTTCTTTTTATTTGTGAGCTTCATTCACTTTCCTCCATACATAACGGCAGTTCATGTGACCAAATATTTCTAATTCTAGTTTGGTTTTAAAACAGTGTTCGAATATTTACTCCCTTGTTCTAGATGGATTCTAACATAAGCTAATCTTCAATATTCTTAAGTAATGGAGTTTCCCTTCAGAAACAGAATCGAAGCCCTGTTCGATGAAAGCATCTAGTGACTTTTTTCGTCGATACATTCAACCCTGATATCTTTAAGTCATTGACAATATACTTTGTCGTAAATTGAGGATTCTTCGAGACATCTGTAACAATTTTCCTCTCCATTTTATCTGAAATTAACCGTTATCTGCCAGTCCTTAATTTGTTCTCAAAACAATGAGTCTCTTTGCACTTCTTGATAATGCCACGAATTGACGACCTCGGAACATTTAAATGCTTTGAAAGTGTAGCATAGCCATCACTTTGTTTGTACGCAATAACTATCTTCATTCGGAGCTTCTTGTCAAGTTCAACCGTCTTCACAATGGTCGCAGGACGAATGAATTATCGTAGAACGTGGCACTTATTGTCTTTATTACCTTTTAGAGTGTTATAAAATCTGGTCAATACAATTTCAAAGGCTGTTTGTACTAAATGTTAGATTAAGAAAAAAACATTACAATTGCCATAGAGCAATATCATTTCATAATTTACATAAAAGAATGTGGGAAATTATTTTCATTGCACCAAATTTTAAAATATCTATAATTATGAATATAAACATTTGAAATTATTCAAAATTAAATGCAAAATACACTGTTTATAGCAAATTCAGGAATCACTTGCAGATCTTCGCAGATATTGCATATATTCAGTGGGGGCATATATATATATATATATATATATATATATATATATGGGGAAGAGGTTATAGTAGGGGAAGAGGTTATAGTAGTTTCAACAAGAAAAAAGTGTCTATTATAAAAAGAAGAGAGAAATCGCAAACGTTTTAGGTTGTAATGTGGCTTTTAAAAAATATATATATTATGTTTTATTTTTCCATAATTTTGATACACGTGTTTCAGGTCTCACAACCTTCATCAGGCAAAAAGTGGATATTTCCACATATTATTAAAAGGAATTAATTAGACATTCTCTTTTTTGTGTGTTAGTGACCCAAATTTCTTTCTTGAACTGCCAGTGAAAGAATACTGTGTGAAGGGTATATATATATATATATATATATATATATATATATATATATATATATATGAGTGTGTGTGAGTGTGTACATATGTATGTATATGCATTATCAAATCAGAATAGATTTTACAATCAATAACACATCAGATCATTAGCAAGTGCAGAACCACGTGAACATGACAAAGATAGATGTATATGCACCCACCATAGAGGTGAGTGAGTAATATCTCTCAGACACAGCAGAAGAGAATGTAATGTACCTTTTCGCACAGATGTCTCGGGGCCACGAGCGCATCCCACACACTGATCGGTTGCAAATGAAAAAATCAGATGATTAAAAGTTACTGGTTAATATAAACTTCTCGTCTTAATCGCTGTTCCGTGGGTGTTATCATTATTAGTCGGCCCAGCAAAAGACTTCATTAAATATCTATATAGAAAGCAAGGAAATAGTTAAGCATGTAACAGGTGTGGTATGATGCCCGAATATGCTTGGTTTCAGTTTCACACCAAACGAAAGCAAGTGCGTATATGAACTGAGATAGATGTTTGCCAGGGATAAAGATCCGCGATTAATGCTTTTGTTGGTGTTAATCTCGAGAGACGAACACCTAAGGGGAAAGCTACGCCTTATATGCGCAAAGGTGGGAAAAACAAAGTGATATATAAGCAACTCTTCCAAAGGGAAAGTTGGGGTAGTATCTCTTACATAGCAGAATGTAAGATCCACATATCGGACCGGGGCACGTTTTAGCCCTCATTTAAACACGCTTGATGATGGGAATTGACATTACAGGATGATGTAAACGAAAAGTAATATCAAGGCACGTTCTGCTGAAAGACACTGAATACAGTAATTCATCCCTCTTTTTAAAGTCTTCCATGTGCTGTGTCAGGGGATGGGTGAATACGGCTCTCTATAACTTCCTATTTCTGGAGGCCTTTGTCTGTTTGATTACTCACAGTTATCATTTATCCCTGTTGACTTGAATATGTTAGTGAGTGTCAAATTTACCAAGTCCTTTTTCCTCATTATGAGGCTTAGAAATTTCAATTGTCTCATTCTTTATCTTTTCTCATTTATTCAATCTATCGTATTTTCAGTGAGATCCTGGAGAACTACATTCCTGTTGCCTAAATATTCTTCTTCATCTATGAGTCCAGTAGTCACGGCCATAGAGAAGAAGCGAAAACATGTTCAATGCATTTTTCTTTGTTCCTAACGAATTTTGCCTTTCACTAAATACTTCAGTTTGCGGTGTCACATTCTATGTCTTCTGTTAAAATATTGTTTAGATTTTCACATCACTGTACTTACTCCAATTCGTAGTTCGAAAAATGGGACGTTCCTTTAGCTGACAATGATATATTCTCTCTTCCGGCATTTGATGTTTAGCCATTACTTTTCACTTTCTTTTACTACTATCTCTAGGTGTTTCGGCAGTTTCTTTTCTGTGTCTACTGCGGACACTGTGTCATCTGCAAATACTATGTTGTTAAGATAATGAATCAATCCAGGCTCCTAACTTATTGAATTGCTACTGGCTATTGTGCTACGGGAGGGATGAGCCCTTTGTCTGAAATGTGTATGTTACATTCTTTTCTGTTGTGTATGAGAGACTCTCCGTATACATCTCTATGGTGGGTGCATATCTATCTATCTACCTCAGTCATGATGATGCCTAGTAGAATTCTAATTCTCTCAAGATAACTTGACTTTAAAGGTTGACCTGTAATGTTAGGAAATAAAAAAACAAATGGTGTGCTTGTTCAAAATAATATGAGAAATATCCCATGGAAAATGATTCTCATATATAGTTGCACAAAAAATAGAAGTTTTAATGTTTTTGATTTAAGTTTAAAAAGATATTCAGTAAGAAAAACAAATATTATTGCAATGAGCATAACAAAGCCAAATAAAATATGGTCGGTTCACTACCTTAAAAGCCAGATGTGTCTTAAAAGAACGAACTGTTATTATATTTGGGTAAGAGCTGTCCAATCTTTCCAGTTTCGATAGAGTCCAAAAGCGTCTCTGACTCCTTGTGGCTGACAAATTATTTTCCATCCTCCTACACACTCTCTCACAGATGAGATGAGGCAAGCCTCTCACTGCTCTATCACTACTTCCAATGAAAATGCTCAGTCGATCTGCATTTTAGGCTCCGCCAGTTCTACCCTTCACGGTTGGGACCTGCCATGCCACTCACATTGTAGCAAACCCCTCTCATTCCATATGTATTCCATTGGTGAAAAGTTAGAACAGTTTCTTCTCGCGAACCACTGCTATGTGGAACCGAGTCTCAAGAAGATGTTTCGCCGATCTTTACAATCTTAACCTATTCAAGGCTAGGGTTAACCATTATCTACCACTCCTATTCGCTTAAACTGTCTTTTATCTGTAACCCTCTACTTCGAATGACATACGGCCCAGGCCTTTTGCAGGATGTAAAAAATAAATAAAAAAATAACTGAATAATAAAGTCCCAAACATAAGTATTTAATATTACCTGGGATTCATTCAGCATTCATTATTTGAACATTCCTCTATCCCGTAAATTATTCGAGTCTTAGAGGCACCATACTTACTACAGACGTAGCAGCAGAGGTTAGTCTTTCGTAACATAGCTTGACAGACCAATAATCTCTCCAGTCTGGTTTGAATTTTTACACCTCCTCGGCGGTTGCCAAGCAAGGCTAGAGGATCGCTGGGGTAGAAAAGACGGATTCCCCAAATAAACTCGGAACTGGAATTCGAACTAGGATCGCCCATTTCTCATCCGGAGCCACTACCCATTACAGCGTTTTATTTTAGGCACTATTTTGACATATTTAAGGAAAGTTTGTTTTCCAGTAGTATGCATTCTCGTATAATTCAATACTATCCGCTGGCGAATTGATAGTAATCACGTGAGAGTAGGAGTTTATATACTTATTAAATAGATATTAAAATATGTTGCTTTCTTCACTATTAGCGACGCCACCTAGTCGGGGGTTTTATTCGGCAATCTTCACTCCTCTATTTCTCAATACCGCCAGATAACAAAATAAACACGTTTGAATGTGACTTTCTATATTAACGAATATATTTTATAATATATTTCTCCCTCCACTATTACCGACGCTACTTGATCTTACATTTTATTCATCAATCAACACTGATATGACTCAATAGTGCCAGATTGCAAATAGATATTAAGCACGCTTGAACAAGACTCACTATATTTCGTAATGGAAGTGCTAGTGGTGTAAGTGGTAGTGACACGCTATGAGTAATAGAAGACCCGAGTTCGAATTCCAATCAAGTTAGTTACATTCACTTACGTAGAAATACCCTTCAGATACGTATGAGTTCTCCCTACAGCAATGGGTTAAATAGTAAGCTTTTTATCTGTAAATATCGTTGTTATCTCCAAAAAATTATTAACGCAATACTCACTCGCAAAAAAAATGTATTCTTATAATCCCAAAATATGCATTTTTTAATAAAAAAATATTATAAGACGTAAAAGAAATCAAGCAATCAATCTATATTTCCGAATATATATTGTAATAAATTTTTACCTGACTATTAGTGACGATACTAGGTAGGAGACTTAGTCATCAGTCAATTCTTGTATAACTCAATATCCTCCACACAGATGAGTGTCACTATGTCTGAGTAGCATTTTACGTTGTAATACTTTTCTCGACAACGCAACTAGGTTGAAGACATTATTTCTTAATCAGTTGTCATTATAACGTTGTATGAATAGATATTTGTTTTTAAAAGTTATTTTTAAGTATAAGCTAATTTTCGCAGCATTGTCGCTATATCTTTAGGCGATGGATAGAAATAAATTATACTCGTATGCTAACAAGCTGGCCATTAGTGAAGATCAATAAATGGCTGCACAAAAAAGATGGAACAGTCGAGGTTGTTAGTTCAAGAGTAGATTGATTTTACGAGTGGATTGCAATTAAATAAAAATTTCTCGCGTGTGAAAGAAAGAAATTCAGAAAATGTAATATGGCAGAATTTTGTGACATTGTTACGATATCTTTTACAGTTGGATATTTGACGACTGTATCGTTAATCGAGAATGTTGTTAAGTTAATCGTGTTGGGTGTGTCGCTACTTAGTTTCTGCGACTTTCTTGGGACCCATATTCTAAAGTTGGTCTCTTTCTGCCTCTTGCTGCAAATCAAATTGGATATATTCTCACAGTTTTAGCAAGGTTTTAATTCGTAGTGTCAAAAAGAGCAACGCATGTAGTTGGATCGACTGCTTTTATTGCCCTCGATGTGGGGACCCATTAACGAAGCAGAGAGAGCAAGCGAGTGAGAAAGTGACCCCCGGTATGTTTACGCAATATAATGTACCAGGGACTATGATCCAAATCGTAGTATTGAGTTAAACGCGATGCGATTGTCAGACGTCAGATAATAATTCTGAAGGTCTTCCATATCAGAGGTTAGCAGTGAATATTTGGATAGAGTAAGAAAGCATAGTTCTTCAGGTCTTTCATCTGACAGGTTAGCAGTGGATATTCCGAGAGAAAACAAAATGGCCGCTTTTATACACGTCGGATTGAATATTCCAAGTCTTCTGATTGCTTAAACTTCTATTGGTGGACTATAAAATGAGTCAGCTCATTTTGGTTTGATCACTAGTACACAGCGGTACACAAAAATTGTAACATTTGGCAGGTCACTATTGCTCCATAACTAGAACCGTAACAATTTTTAAAGATATTTTTGTAGTTAGAATGTATTTGACTGCGGTCTAATAGGTTTATATAACAGAGTGCGTTTCATTCGCATTTACAAAACAAATTCACAACTATTAATTACCTTAATTCTTTCTTTTAGTAATTCACCCCTGAAGATGATCTTCTATGAGATTGAAAGTACTTCGGTAAATAAAAGAAATAAAAACTACGGTGCGTTCATTAACGGTTTTAATATCAACATTAAGAAGTTGATCCGAGAAATCGAGAGGATTAAAATAAAATAAATATACATAATATGTCCAGATTATTCAACTATATATATATATATATATATATATATATATATATATATATATATATATATATATATATAATGGCTGGCCAGTCGTATCGAATATGGCTGTCAAACAGGGAGGCTAGCCAATCCCTGTTGCATAGGCCTTCTCAGATACATTTGTGTTTGTTCAATACCCATCTGTGTGTTTGTTTAATACAAATCTGTAGTTTTATTCCGCTTTATTTGTCGTGATCAGCAGTCTGAAGATGGCTTGTACGCTAAAACTCTCGGTCACAATGACTGGTCACTTTGTGCTAGTACAACCATCAACGATCTAAGCAATGCCGCACACTGGGATCGCTTCTCAATGCCGATGACACGAAGAAGACATCTTCCAGAAAAAACTGAACATGGAAAGATTCGAAGATTTGAACCAGGGTCTCATGATCTGAAAGTAAACGTCCACTCGGCCACGTGCCATATATATATATATATATGTATATATATATATATGTATATATATATATATATATATATATATATATATATATATATATATATATATATATAGACGTAAATTAAACCTAAAGAGCCAGAGATGATTTGTCTGGCTCTTTAGGTTTAACTTAGGTTTGCTCTACTTAGCGTATTGAGCACTTTATTTAGTTATTTTACTTACTCGTATTGGGTTTTTTTCTTTGGACTCTGAACTTGGATGCTAGACGATTATTTTCGGCTGACGTACATGTTCTCTGTTCTTTCTTTTTTTGTACCATTTTTTCCCTTTGGTATTGTTTTTGTTTATTTGCAAATCAAGAAACCGAAGTTTTTCCGGACGAATATAATTTCTTATATTTATAAGATTACAACTAGTATATATATTGACCTATGGTATTTAACAACTGTGAATCTATTATTAATTCAGTAAGCTCTTTAGAATTGCCTCCTTTGACTCCAATCTCCGGATCAGAAGTTACGATTCTGAAGAACCAATACTGCGTTTTAAATCATTAAATTAAAATAACCGAAGAAAGACGAGCTTCTGAAATAAGAAAAATAACTGTAACTTGGGACATAGAATTTGAGGTTTTTTCCTTCGTCCTCTCCAGACAAAAACTTTTCAGAACTAAAATGGTAATTGGCATAAGTTGATTTCATTAATCCAATCTAAGGTTAGCATTTAGATATTAAGGGTTAATGTGTTCGTTCTGGGAGCTAAGAAAAAATCAAAGTTTTAGTTATTTTACAGCCAGAAAAAGACATTGCAATTTAAACGTTTATTTATTTTTGGTTTGTTTTACGACATATGAACATCAATGAGTTATTTAATGCCAAGATTTTTATTACTGGTAATACTTGTTTCAAAATGTCGTCGTCGGCATCCGCCCATCTCGAGAGACGAGAGAGTAGCGCGGTGCGCTACGATCCTGGGCGGGATATATTGAGAACTAGGGCTGCCCAGACGTCTAGTTTCCCCTCACGGACTTGCTAGCAGAATCCAAAGGAGAAGATAAACCAATACAGTTTAGTAGTAACGCGACTGCAGGAGTTGCCGGAAGATAGAACAAAGTGCCGTCCATCCGCCTTCAGGGATCCACTCCGGGTTTGAATTCAGAGTTGTTCTTCCCCTAGACCAGTTGCCATCCAAGGCTATAGAACCCAGTCTACCCTGCTATTTACCCATAGCTGGAGGAAGAAGAAAAGGATTCACACCTTTCCTCAATCCAAGCCGATATCCATTAGTCCACCGTGCCTCCTCATTGTTTCAAAATGTATTGCTGGCAATTTTTTTTTTCAAAAAATGTATTGCTGGCAATAATGTATTGCTGGTAATTTTTTTTCAAAAATTAATTGCTGGTAATAATTTTTTTACAAAAATGTATTTTACACGTTTTGACGCCAGTTTGGGAGTTAACTATTTTGCCCATAGCTGAGACCCTAACAGGTGCTACCACCCCGGGTCAGGGTGGACCTGAGAACACTCGCAATTAAGAGGTGGTTCCATGCCTCTCAAAACCTCCTGATCAAAGGCCATTGCTGTCGCGTGTAGCTTATCGTCTTACCCAGGAATCGGATATAGTTTATCGTCATAAACAGGATGCTATATTTTAAGACATGTAACCTTTAAGAAAGGCGAGCAAAAAGACCAGTAAATAAAAGACTAGCAAAGAAAAAAAATGACCAGCAACTACACCAGCAAAGGTACAAAAGAATAGCCAGCAAAATGACCAGCAAAGAAATAAAAGTATAACCAGGAAAATGACCAACAAAGAAACAAAAGAATGGCCAGCAAAATGACCAACAAAGAAACAAAAGAATGACCAGCAAAGAAACAAAAGAATGACCAGCAAAGAAACAAAATAATTCTCAGCAAAATGATCAGCAAAAGGATCAGCAAATAAACAAAAGTATGACCAGCAAAGAAACAAAAGTATGACCAGCAAAGAAACAAAATAATGACCAGCAAAATGATAAGCAAAGAAACAAAAGACTGACCAGCAAAATGACCAGCAAAGAAACAAAAGAATGACCAGCAAAGAAACAAAAGAATGACCAGCAAAGAAACAAAAGAATGACCAGCAAAAAGACCAGCAAAGAAACAAAAGAATCTCCAGCAAAATGACCTGCAAAGAAACAAAAGAAGTCCAGAAAAATGGCCAACAAAGAAACAAAAGAATGGCCAGGAAAATGACCAGCAAAGAAACAAAAGAATGACCAGCAAAGAAACAAAAGTGTGACCAGCAAAATGATCAGCAAAGTAACAAGAAAAAGGTCAATAGAAACAACAAAGAAAGGAACAATCTAGAAGCACTAATTGAATTTGAAGACGAAATTACACATTTTTTTCAATTCTTTACACTGTACGAATCTTCATTACTAATAGTATTTTGAAACATATTTGTGCAAGCAAATATTTGAATGGTTAATCTGTAATCATGATCGACTTCCCGCCAAACGGACGACTTTATAAATAATCATTCATCATTATGCATTTGAGTAAAGAGAAGCCATAACGCATCGGATCGGAATTCGAAATAAAAAAAAATCCTATCTCGACAATTTCAATATCCATGATGCGAATTGAGTCAGTAATCAAATCTCTGATACTCGCAAATAATATTTTCCCTTGTGTATAGAAGCAAATAATTAAAATCAAGAAAAGTGCATGAATTCTTTGCATTCGAAAATTTTAAGAAATCTTTCTGTCCTAATTAATGGTGCTCAAAGAATATATTAAGGAATTGTACAAATTTCTCCCATTTTTCCGTTCGTTTTTAAATAGCAAAAAATGACGCAAAAAAAAAAGAAAATTCAAATTATTCGACTACTAGATTAATATAAACGTACAGTGTAGGAAAAATGTGATTTCAAGTTGCAATTTTATCAGTTTAATTAAAATCTACTCGTTTGAATAACTTTCCTGCTGCGACTGGGATACCGATGTTGCCTTTATAAAGATAATTAGGATTCACAGTATGTAGAAACTAATGTTTATTACAGTATCAATGAATGGCATTGTATTTTCTATCAATATTATGTACAATAAATTAATACGTAGTAGAGTAAGAATTCAATTTCTTTTGTTGATAAAAATAAAAAGGAAGAGGAAATTCAGAAAGAAATGTGTGACGCCCTTTATTAATTATAAAAAAGAAATGTTTTCAATGGTTTAGAGGAGAAAACCTGGTCCAATTACTGTCGTAATTCTTGTAAAATCTCAAACCAAATACAGATATTTCATGCCATCTCTCTTCAGTACATAGATGATAATGGGTCTCTACAATCTCTGTATTGTCATAACATTTTAACTGCCATGATTTCTTGGGAAAGATGTTGGAGTGGTTTCCTTATCGAAAATTCTATTTCGATGAAAGCAATGATTAATTTTTATTTAATAAATGCATTCTTTATTGAATCAATTAAGTAAGGCGATGATACCACTAAGATGTAAGGGGCTACCGGATAAAAGCAACCGAAAATTCAATCCAGAAAACTTGTTCAGGGGTAGAGTGTGAACCGGGCGATAGGCGAACTTATCTACTCCTATTATAGAGACAAAATACCAAATCAAATTTCAGAGATCAGGTTAGAAGTAAAGAATTTGAGTAGACTTAAGAAAGAACGGGAACCCTCTAAACAAGAAAAAGTGATAAACCTCTATTCTTGTTCAAAAGGAGGAGAGTGGAAATTTTCATAGAAATATGTTTTTAACATTAAAATACACATAATACAAGACTTGAGAGCCACTCAATGTAGAGAGATACTGTTAAAATGGTTGTGATGAATGAAGGTGTGTGATACGAATGAAAGAGGAGGTCGTAGGAAGTGAATATTGTAAGGATGAGAAGGATACATGACAATCGGCCCTCAGCTTCAAGAGATTTAGATTGTGGTGTATAGGGCAGCATCCATGCGAGCGTATGTTCCGCAAAGTGTCAGTTATTTGGGAAAAAATCTCAAATATATTTTAATGCCACATCCTTTCGGATCATGACTCTCCACAGATTCCGTTTCTTTATTATCTGTGAAAGAAACTGGCGTGGTTTAATTATTATAATTGGATTTAGACAAAGAAAGCGACAAACAAAAAGAAGGCGTTTTATAAGTAGAGAAATGCCATTTAATACTGTGGACATCTTATACTAATTTGTCATGTCCAAGGAATTGATCAGGGAATTTAACTATATTGCCGACATGGAAAGAAAAAAAGAACTCTTAGTATAAAGGAAAATTACAGTAACCAGAAAGTGGCTTAAACAGAAGCGTCTCTCTTTTTTAAATTTGTATTTTGTAATGTAACTATAACAACAAAAACATTTCGATGTCATTTTTGACTTGAAAAAATCAGAAGACGAAAAGCGTCGGCAAAAACTAAGATTTTTTTCTGTTTGTCATATATATATATATATATATATATATATATATATTATTTCGAAACATTTGAATTTCTGTGTCGCGATGGAGACATATTTTTTTAAATATACATACATATATATATATATATATATATATATATATATATATATATATATATATATATATATGTGTGTGTGTGTGTGTGTGTGTGTGTGTGTGTGTGTGTGTGTGTGTGTGTGTGTGAGAGAGAGAGAGAGGGGGGGAGACCGAGATAGATAGATAGATAGATAGATAACAATATTGACCTAGACAACGTCTTTTTAATAATAAAAAAAGTGGCTATAAATTATTCGGACGTGGTCGCATTGAAAGTGCTGTCTTATTTGCCTCCCCTCAAATTAATATACGATCGTGCGTTCCTTTCAGTTTCTCCTCTGTTCTTATTAAGTAAATATGAAAACAAAAGGAAATATATATTAAGTAAACACTAAGCATTCAGTCGCTTAACGTAAATCTTATTTTGTCTCGCTGATGTACATTTGTTTCTTGTCTAATAATATTTTTTGTATAATGTCGCTGCTTCGTCGACAAAATAGGTCAAAGTAAAAAGTAAATCCAAATGTTCACATATATTTTCCGCACGAACACACAGATGTGTTTTTAAGATTCAATCGAAAATGCCTGTCTTTTTAATTTTTTATATTATTTTCTTTATAAGATTGCGATGTAAATTCGAAAATTTGAAATGTAAAATGGGGCTTGTCGATTAAATTTAAAGAAAAATGTTTGGATTAATTCTTCTTGCCAAACTAAACCTGGTATACACTAGCGTGCAATGTTTTGTGGACAGTTTTGGTAATTTAATTACTTTTATTAATTTTACCCCCAAATCGAGAGTGATTAGCAGGTAGCTTTCCTCAGCACATTTTGTGATCTTTGATGGCCAGAAAACAAGTTACTGCATTTTTGTTAATGATGTATAATTGAACGATATAGCCTGAGGAAGCAGCGTCAATTTAAAAAAAAAGATCAATTTGCGAAAAGTTTTTATTCTTAGAGAAAGTCGAAAACATAATAGTATGGAGTTAATAACTAATATTGCTGCCTTTGACTCGAATAATTACCTCACTACGGTGTGATATTGAATGATACGAGGTCCAGATTTTCTTATTGGGATTTTTTCATATTCTTTCTTTCGGTAATTCCAAAAGCACTTGACGATAGTGTGGTTTTCGTTTGAGCTCTTCTTTCTTCAATTCTCTCCCAAATGGTACAGTTGAACTGAGATCAAGACTTTGTACGGGCCAGTCTCCCAAATGTTGAATATCTTTAATCACAATAAACCTTTTTTGTTGCACGCGATGTGCACAAAAGAGGACCACCACGTGGAAGGGTTTCTCTATCTTTGTAATCGGGTAGATTAGACCATAGTAAACTAAAATGCGGGTATTGTGGAGTAATGCATTGCTGCTCGGATTGGGAATGGTATGAATCCATATCCCCCCCACCAGCTATGGATAAAGAACAGGACAATCTGGGTTCTATAGGCCTGCACGGAAATCGATCTAAGAGAAGGAAAACTAAATTCAAACCAGCCTGGAGTGCTTTGGGACCCGTCAGGCTATCTTGCCCAAGACACACCACTCTTGTATATGTGATTCCCCTACAACTTTAATGAGTTACGGGACTCGTGATGGTGAAACTAAAATAATCTTTCGAAATTATGTTTCTATCAACTTTTACAAATTTCCTTTTGCCATCAAATTTTGCCGCCCTTGTGGTATATCTTCCATTGTTTGTTCTTCTAAGATATCCTCTTGTATTAGAATGTAACTCTTCTTTGCATTCATCAGTAATAATTAATTTTACCACTTTCAATATCCTATGTTAAATGGTCTTATAACCAATTCAGTTTTCCATTCCGATTAATTGTGTTTAATGGTTTTCTTTAGTGTTATATTTCCGTCCAATTTTTTTTTCGTAATTCGCTCCGTACTGTAGCAAGTGAAGTCTCACTGTTATGACTACCTTGCCCCCTCACTTGTCAGGTTGTTAATTTTAGTTTGTCTACCGTGACTCTCACAAACTTTCTTTCAATCGTCCTGTTTAATTTTTGTGGTCAAACCACCCAAAAGATGTTCGCTAAACCGGAAGATGTAGCAAACGTCTTTTGGATGGTTTTAGCACTGTCTTTGAAAATTTCCCGCCGCCTGATTATCGCTCGTTGAGTAACCTTCTCCTTCAAAGTCTGCACCTTCATTATATATATATATATATATATATATATATATATATATATATATATATATATATATATATATATATATATATATGTCGTCTTTAGTCCATTTCATAATACAGGGTGACCCCAAAAAACGGGATGTTTTTAACAATCCAATAAAACCAAGAGTGATGGAAGAAACATATTTAATTCTTAGTAATTGAAACATTAAAACATACCATTTAAGAAACAATGATGGAATTTTCATTTTTAAAAAATTACGTCCCGTAGATGGCGTCCTCCTGTACGAATGCATTCTTGAAATCTGCTGTTGAGATTCCTCATTGACTGCTGCAACATCTCAGCTGGGATACTGTCAATTTCATTCTCGTTACTAAAATGGTGAAATGTTTACTTGCTCAAGGTCACTGTCTCGCAGTGTTGCCACTTGCTCATGTCTAGCAATACGCACTTCAAAAATTCCCGTTTTTGGGGTCACCCTATATATATTGTCATTTATTTACGTTAAGATAAGCTTCGAGCAGATATAATCGTTCAAAAAAGATCGTGGAAAATTGGTTCATTGAAAAAGAGTAATTTGACTTTGCTAACCAGACACTTCCTCTGTAACTAAATGGTATAGCATGTCAGACCGAACCGAATGACGGTTCCATGTAGGTTACAATTTCGATTCCTGGTGGAGAACACATATTTTCTACGAAATATCTCGGACATTTAGGCTGGTAAATGTAATTAATACTGTTTATTATAAAAGGAGAATTTACTTAAAAAACTGTACGTATAAAAATAAAGTAGAAACATAAAATATATTAAAATATAGTCCATTTGCATTATATATATATATATATATATATATATATATATATATTGCGTATTTTCGGTTATGTAAGTCCAATAAAAGTCTTTTTTCCTTAAGAAATTATTAGTATATTCTGTCTAAATTTCGGTTCCTTATTTTCTTTTCGAATAAATACTTAGATATATACGATCTAATGATGAACAGAAAATCAATAAAATGATACCAAAATTAATAATAAAAATAGTAATTAACGAAAATATTAAATATATCTCAATAATAGGGCTAAAATAATGAAGCAAAACAAATATGAACTACAACGAGAATACTTGAAATGAAGAAAACTTTATTATTGCACAAATAGACCAAAAGTTTTTGATAACATGAAATATCTATCTATCTATCTACCTATCTATCTATCTATCTGTCTGTCTGTCTATCTATATATCTATCTATCTATCTGTCTATCTATCTAGGTAGCTAGCTTATGTTAATATAAAAGCGGATACTGAGGTCAACACCTGTGGCGTCAGTCTGTTTCATGCATGACCACAATCTTCAAGACTGAAGATTTTGTTCAAGCACCAAACAGACTGTCGTCACTCGGTGTTGACCTAGGTGTGCAAGTAATCAAACAGTAGCAAATGAAAGAAAAAAGAAAATAGAAGGAAAAAGAGAAACACGTAGATACGAGGGTTATTCAATGAATAAGGTGAATTTTTCGGTATAAGGACTTCTAATACAGATAGAAGATTACCTTTTTTTTCAACGCAGTCTCCCAGCGCTGTCACACACTTTTCCCATCTGTGCACAAGCTTCCGTATTCCCTCAGCGTAAAAATCTTTGGTCTGATGTCTCAGCCAGTCGCTCACTTTTGACTTCTTCGTCACTTTTAAACTTCGTGCCTCTCGTGAACGCTTTCAGGGGACCAAACAGGTGAAAGTCTGGGCTGTAAGGGGGATGAGGGAGCAGGTCCCAACCCAGCTCGTTGATGGTCTGCACCGTTTGGGCTGCTGTGTGAGGCCTTGCGTTGTCATGATGCAAGATGACTCCGTCTCACTGATGACCCCTGCGTTTGTCCCAACAGATAAGCTCAAAGTCTTTGCAATGTCATCCACTGTCACCCTTCTGTCAGACTGAATGAGGTCATTGACTGATTCGATCACCTCAGGAGACCTCAGTTCTGTTGGCCTGTCTTCATCCTCAACACTGCTCCGTCCTTCTTTAAACAATTTACCCCACTTGTAGACATTTTTTTGGCTGAAACGTGGCACCATACACAGTTGACATTCTCCTATGAATTTCAACTGGTTTGCACCCTTCAGCAACCAAAAACTTGATAACTGACCGCTGTTCAATCCTGGAGCACGCTTCTTGGTCGGCCATCTTTGTTAATCGCCGAAACTCTCAAAGTTTTTTTAATCTGCAAAAGAAATTAAATCCATGTGAAAAAGAAGTAAAACAAAAAATAAAATAGAATAAGCTTCTATCTGTATTAGAAGTCCTTATACCGAAAAATTCAACTTATTTATTGAATGGCCCTCGTATATTTTGGAATACAGTTTGATTTCTCTAACAAATTGTAGGACATTCTACGGATTAATGTCATGAAAGAGTTATTTCATGTTTGTTGTTTCGTTTGGTTTGTTTAGCGGCATATCAACCTCTATAGGTTATTTAATGACGTATTCTAAATATTTTTAACCCTATTTTATGGCAAAATATGTTTTGAACGTAGTTGTATGCCTTCAAATATAAATAAAATTCTATTGTTGGTAATTTTACTATAAATAGGTATTGCTGGTTTATATATATATATATATATATATATATATATATATATATATATATATATATATATATATATATATATATATAAACGTATTGCTGGTATTTTTACTGTAAAAATACATTTTTAAACTTTCGGGTGTTTGGTTTGGAGATCCACTATGTACCCATAGCTGGGACTCTAATAAGAACTACCACATATTGGACTTGGGATCAACAGTAATTAAGAGGTGGATCCACGCTCGCCAAAACCCTGAATTTCCCGATCAGAGGCCTTGCTGCCGGATGTAGTTTATCGTCATAGCCAGGACTAGAGTGCCATCTCCGTATCTTATATTGGTAAGATAGTGACAACAATAAATCTTTTTAGGTTCGCCATCTCCCTTAGACTAAGGTTGAATAAATATGATGAGAAGAAACATCCTTTTTCTGACGCTCACTATAATTTAATTCAGCATTTTTACTCTCTCTCTCCCTCTCTCTCTCCCTCCCTCTCTCTCTACCTCTCTCTCTCCCTCCTCCCTCCCTCCCTCTCTCTCCCTCCCTCTCTCTATCCCTCCCTCAATCTCTCCCTCCCCTCCCATTATCTCCCTCTCCCTCTCCCCTTCTCTCCCGCTCTCTCCCTCTCTCTCAATCTCTCTCTACCTCTCTCCCTCCCTCTCTCCCTCCCTTTCTTCCTCTCTCTCCCCCTCCGTCACTGTCTCCCTCTATTCCTCTCCCCCTCTCTCTGTATTTATAATGCTATTTCTCCCCTTTTTTAAATAGTTATTGTATTGAACTGTAGTTATTTCCACTAGCCTGTTCGATTATCTCTTTCTCTTAAGTTACCAATTCTATTTTTAATTTTCCTTATTTCACAAAGCCTGGAATTCTTGCTTTTTATCAGAAATTTGGTAAAATTCTTTCTGGCCTTTCTTGGACACGTTTTCCTTCTGAGAACCAGTTTGTTTCTTTAAATGTTAAAATTAAATATGATTCTACAAGGAAGCCTTTTATGAAAGTTGCCAACATTGACTTTATGACAGTTAAACGTAATGGTTCAGTCAGCAATTATAAAGTTAATTTCATTTCTTTTTTGTTTCACGATTTAGTCCTTCTCCAGACCATTTATGAAAAATATATTCATTATTGTCAGTTCGATTATTTTGTGAAATTAACATATACTATGTGATTAATGCCAGGAAATGCCAAATAGTCTGAGCAGAATTTAATATCCTTGAGGAAGATTTGTTCTAAAAGAAGTTGATCTGTGTTGACCCCAATATCTGCAGGGTTGCTCAGTTCTTTAAGGACACGTATTTTAATAGCTCTATTTTTCTGATTTGTTCTGATTATCATTTCTTTTTGTTCGCTTTCTTTTATTACCCTATCATCTCCTTTATTTATAAATGATGACAAACATGAAGCTAACTCAGCATATGAAAAGGCACGCTGAAATTGTTGCCTTTAAGGCTGGGCATAGTGATTTAGAGATTGCTCGCTTCCTGAAAGTTGCAGGGTTGTTCGTGTCCGAGATCGCAAAGAGCTGGAAGTAACATACTTGGATTCTACAGCAATAGGCAAAGGTAAACATCTGTTAAGTGTTCTAATGTCACTAGAACACAAACAAATGGGGCCCTAGACTACATCAACCAATGCTCCTATAACAGAATAAAATCTCTGAAGATCCACATAATTAGTGTTCTTTAGCCCTCTCGTACTGGAGAGCTCTTGAGCGACGGCGTCAATTGCATAATAAAGTTGCATTCTTCTTTCTCGCGGCCGGTGATCACTAGTCGTTTTGAGTCCAGAGATAAAAGAATTTCACAACAGGGAATTTTAACTTAATTATTTTATTAACGTTAATGTCGACATGTTCTATCTATCCAGTAGGGTCGTTTGAGAAAGAATACACGTCTACATTATTTGAAGGTTAAGACTCGACTCACTGAAAACATTTTCTCTATATATCGTTCTCACGCTTGCTCAGCCAATCAAAATCGACTTCCTTGTTTTGTCTTACATCTGACCCCAAAGATCAATCACAGGAAGTCCGAGCAGCGATACATATCCACTAAACATTATAGTCTACTAAACTCTTAATTACCACTAGCAGAATGTCAAAAATAGATAAAAACCATCTGACTCTGGCACGTCACCATTTCAGACCCCGTATCATCATTTGTAACGGCACATTTATTATCTCTTTGTCTCAAGACGAGTCTCAAGATTATTTATACCATTTTTTCTCAAATAATGCTCTTCTTTCATGACGTGTGTCTTTTACTAAATGCATGCCTATGTCCTCAAAACATCGAGTAAAGCTCTATGGACCCACCCCAGATTATACCAAAATAGTCTTTGCATTTAGTATTACACAGAGCTACAGAGAATCTAGGTGCATCATCGTGTTGACATAGAACGTGAGCTTATAGCCACCACGTAGCTTTACAAAGAAGTGTGAACAGGTGATCGACCCAGCTGGAGCTTTTGACCTGTACTCGTCGTATAACCGTTACATATACATTCCAACAGTGAGACAAAAGACAGTGTCTCGCATTAACGAATCTATGTTTAGAGAAAGCCCCAACGCCAGGCACCAAATTCCGGAGTTGAATAAACATTAATTGTACGTATGAAAGTTTTAATCCCGTAGTATTTATTAGTATGTGAAACGATAACATAAGTTGTTTTCCTATATTATATCAACATAAATAAGGTAAATGTATGAATAATATGATATATCACCGATAAATATAGACAATACGTCACCATCTTATTCACAAACATATTGGTTCTTTGAATATAACGATACCATAGGCTATACAAACATTTTTGGGGGTCAGACAAGATTTTATTTAAATAAACATAATATAGCGAAAGTGTTTATTTTCTTGATTCATCAATGACATAATCAAATTTTTCTTAGGTGTTAGCTGATATTGCAGCTGTCGCAATAAAATGATTCTAACAGACAAAATACAAAGAACCACGAGAGCGTTGAAGTGAAAGTTGACCTCATAGCTACAAGATATTCAAGGCTTACAGAATGACAGGAGGCTATATAATCCCACCCAGCTGAGAGGGAATAAACAGAGTGTCTCTCTCTCATCCTCGCGAGAAGGAGATTAACATTCGAGGTGACACATCTTCCCCGTAAAAGCACACATCGACGTCCAAGAGCCGATGTCAAAAAAAAAAAATAGTTTTCCACATCAAGGATTTAATCTTGTCTTTTTATTCATTTGTACGGTGATAACATTGCTATTATATTTTTAAATTATGATGATAATATATAACGAAAGCATTATGCTATATAATTATATCACTAAGTATAATTATATTACGTTATATAGAGAAATCATTATAGTAGATTATTATATTACAATATATTAAGATACCTACTGATATTCTTAGATTAAAAAAACATGCAATCATCAGTTATATGTATTTCTTCGAAATAAAAAGAGTGACCCCAAATTTTGGTGTATATTATGCATACTAAGCCGATAATATTTAGAAAAACATGTCATACTTTATCATGAACAGATACAATTAATACACCATAAAATATTCTTATATATCATTCTATTCTATTCTATTATCAAATCATTATATTATAATTGCGTATTATGTGATTCACGCCCAGAACTACCAGAAGGTTTGACTGTAATTTAATGCCAGTAATGAGCGTTTGATATAAAAAGAGTTGATGTGTGGTGACCCCAATATATACTTGGTTAAGCCTAATGGATGCCAAATAGACGCTTTACTCTGTGTCACACCAGAACATCAGAGAAACCAGGTGCATGAGTGCGATGACCTGAAAGTTGACTTTGTAGCCACTAGATGCATATTCAATGCGTACAGGATGACAGGAAACTATATAATCCTTCCCAGTTAAGAGTGGAATTTACAGAATGTCTCTCTCTCATCCATGCGAGAAGGAGATTAACGTTCAAAATGACACATCTTCCCCGTAAAGACAGACATCGATGTCCAAGTGTCGATGTCAAAAACAATAGTTTTACACGGATTTCAAGGATTTAATCTTGTCTTTTTTTTATTTGCACAACGTTAACATTGTTATTATATTTTTAAGTTATAATGTTAATATATAATGAAAGCATTATGCTATATAATTATATCACTAAATATAATTACATTATGATATATAGGGAAAACATTATAGTATATTATTGTATTACTATGTAATATACACTGAAATTCTTAGTTTTATAAAAAGGTTCGCAATCATCAGTTTTATGTGTTTCTTCGAAATAAAGAAGGTGACCCCCAAATTTTGGTTTATATTATACATGCTAACCCGATTATATTAAGAAAAATATGTCGTACTTTATCATGAAAGAATGCAATTAATATATCATAAAGAAGTCGCAGAAGGTCTTAATGTAATTTAATGTCAATAATACGCGTTTCATATAAAAGAATTGATCTGTGATGACCTCAATATATAATTGGTTAATCCGAATGGATACCAAATAGACATTGTCCTCTGTGTCACACCAGAGCATCAGAGAAATCAGGTGCATGAGAGTGTTGACCTGGAAGTTGACCTTGTAACCCCTAGATGCATATTCAGGGAAATTATTATACTACATTATTATATTTACGTATGTGTGATTTAATCTCTTATTCATAGTATATATAATGATAACATTATATTTATAGAAAATCCATGTTTAAAGAAAATCTCCATCCAGTGTCCGACACCTTAACGCCAATGCTAATGATGTCAGGAGGTGAATAAACAATAATTTTGCGTATGAGATATTTAATCTCGTGTTCTTATTTCTCTGTACAATGGTAACATTATAATATCTAGTTCCAAAAAACAAACCAGTAATATCCTTCGGTTGGATAGTAGATATCGGAGTGATTATTCATCTAGGAGTCGTGAGTTAAATAATGAACAGTAACTGGTATCACAGGGACGAAATATCACAATAATCAACAGATATCCCATATCAACCAATCAATGGACACCTGATGATGACCAGAGAGCACTTGGTCGAAACAATGTGCTTGCAAGAACCAAGATGAGAACAAGAGTTCAAAATAATACAAGTTTAAATTATTTATATTCGGACTATTGTCCTCATCATTTCGTTGTGTCTTCCGGCTTACATCAGGTGTATATCGATGTGGGTACCTATAGGGAATTCTGAACTGAATCATTTTGACTTATTATCCGGTGTGATAACACTGTTCTTGTTCCACTGCTCATGTCTGGGGATATGAACTAGTTATTTTATGCTGCTACTGCCTTCCATCGTTTGATTGTTATTGCTGCTGCAGTTGAATAATGATAATTCCGCATCCCAGAAATTCAGACAAAAATACACGTTTCTTATAATATCTCTTGTCACTTTTCTTTTCCCTTTTCATGAATTAATTTAGGTTTTCCTGCTTTTGTGTTCGTTACTTTTGCATTGAAGCTACCCTTCAAAAAAGGTTTCATTTATTTTCTCTCCGTCTATATCTTTCGTCATAAAAAACCTTCAATATTCTGATCAGAACCATTCAAAGTTAAGCATATCTGGTTCTCTGGCAGATGTAAATTCAATCTCCGACTCGACTATTTCAGAAACATCCTCTACTCTTGATTAGTGGAAGAAACGGACAAACGACAGAAATGTTTCAAAAAGCAAACTAGATAACATTATCTTAATGGCGATTCCATCTAAAACGAAGATTTAATAAATGGTATGGTTCAAATTTTTGTAATTACTGAGAGCAGCACTGACTTGAAGAAGGTTGGAGGATACAGCTGCCAAAACATTGTGTGTATAACAACAATCAACACGAGGATACCCGTTTGAATTGAAACGCATATAAGACTACCATTGTACCATACACACTTGATATTGCTGCGATATTTGCTCTGGTATCCCTGCTATACATTAAGAGAGTTCTGATGAAATTCAAAGACGAACATGGAGGCATTGGAGTAATGATGTGAGACGCTGTCTGGTTTGGAGGGAAATCTGACCTGATTCTTGTTGATGAGTGGTTTAAATAATGTCAAATATTAGAGAAAGGACAACTCTCACTATGTGAAACCAATAAGATTCACAAGAATGTCTACCTGTTTTAAGAAGATGAGGGTCATGTCATATGAGCAAAGTAGCAAAGGCCTGAAAGTAATTGCAAGGTATCAAGTCGCTGCCATGGATAACCCAAAGTCTTGACATGAATCCAATAGAGCACGCCTGGGGAGGAACCTTGAGAGCGTGCAACCCAAATCACATCAGTGGCAACCCTTAAAGAAACATTGCTAAAGGAGTGGCAAAATATGAATGAAACAATTTTTGATAACTTGATCAAATCCATGAAAAATCAAATAACAATCAAACACTGAAACTATTAAATGGAGGACCTACACCATACTAGTTCCAAATACTGTTTATTTATGTCGAATAGGGATTACATAATTAAATTAAATTAAATTTTGAAATTGGATGTAGTTTATTTCTTTTGGCTAAAAACTTTTCTTAGGCCACTGTATATTCATTTCATTAACTTTGGGGGGTGTCATCAATGTATTTGATGAGCGCGAGGCTCATTACATTCGATTTGCTAGAATTATTCTTCTGGTGTAAGGTTATCTGTTTTATGTTTCTTATACTTTTTATCGTTTTAGAAATCTTTGTGATAATTTTTATATAATTGAGTGAAAGTTTCTACCTGGAAAACTTGTAAAAGTGCCAAGTCAAAATGACCCACTTACTCTCAAAGCAAGTAAGTGATGATATCTCTTATCCACCGAAAAAAATGATAGCATTATAGAAGCCTTATTTAAATCTTCTCGACATGGATAAAAGGAAAAGAATATTTCAAAAACATTCTTTCGAAATATTAAAACTACTAATATCTCTTGTACATGCTCATGTGTAGTCATAACAATGTTAACAAACTCAGTCCGATGAAGTCCTCATGGATGGAACGGGGCACAAGTACACTTTTTCCATTTTGTCTTAAAATATATTCAATACTGCCTCTTGATATATAAAATATATATCGTTATTTTATATCATATATATATATATATATAAATATATTTGCGACAGTACAGAAGCGTATCAAGGCATAAAAAAAAATTTTTTTATTAACGGCCATGTTAGATTTAAAATAAAACAAATAATATATATAATAAATATATATATATATATATATATATATATATATATATATATATATATATATATATATATATATATATAATGACTTCTTTTTTTAATCATTTAATATTTTTTCATATTTTAGCATAAGATATAGTATACTTCGAATAAGATATTGTATAGACGGTTGACTTAAGTTGGTGAATGCTGCCATAATCCTTGCCTTCAGTTCATCTTTTGGTGTCACAACGAGGTTTGTTGGTCTCTAGTTCAACTGTACCCCACACATAATAATCAAGGAGGTTGGGGAATTAGGTGGCTAGATGTAACGGATGATGAGGTCAAAGAAATTGTCCGACAGCCATGATTGGGTTCTCCTGCTTGTGAGGTATGGTGCAGAGTCCTGTTGCCAGATATAGGGTCTTCCAGCAGCCACCGTCTTAACTCAGAGTTACGCTACCTCCTCAAGGCACTTGACATAGGCCTCTGTGTTGAGTCTGAGGCCCTGTCGGAAGATGAATGGAGGCATAACGTCGTCATCGTAGTGATCACTCCAAACAGCTTCGTAATCACCATTAGACTCATTCAACTCTTTCCAAATCCTCTGTATTGTCCTCAGATTGATACCCAAACACTTTGAAATGTTCTTACTAGAGCTTCCAGCGCGAATGTCAAGCAGTACAGCATGCAGTTTCAAAATTTCTAGCGGGGTGTATTGTGCCAAGGTGCACTTTGTCACACAGACGGTACCCAACTGATCCTAATATACTGTGCAGTGGATAAATTTCAAAACATATAATTTGTATGCGCGAAATTAAAAAAAATATAAAATGGCGATAATTTACCCATCGCAGCATGTACATAGCTTTTTCTCCACTACCATCCTGGGTATGACGATAAACAAAATCCGGCAGCAAGCCCTCTGATCTGGGGATTTTCAGTTGCATGGACAACCTCGTAATTGCTGTTTCTAGGTACATTCCGAACCAGGAGGTAACACCTGTTAAGGTCCCTGCTGTGGGCAAATAGTTAACCTTCAAAATTAAATCAAAATTCTATGAAAGTATAAAAATAACAATTCATTTTAATAGTAAAAGAAAATTACCAAAGCTCCCAATAAATGAAAACTTTGGCATTAAATAACCCATGAGGTTTTGATATGCCGTTAAACAAACAAACCAACCCATCGACTTTATCATTTAAATGTGCGAGTGGTGAAGTGGCCGAGGGGTTATAACGTTAATTTTTCAGCTATAAAGTGCCCAGATTTGAATCTTGGAGGCATTAAAGTTAACCAGCCAATTCCTGCCCCAGTTGGCTGGTTAACTTTAACGCCTCCAAAACAAAACTGCTCTCCATTAATCACCAGAGGGATACTTCTCTGCATCCCATTAGAATGTCTGAAGCTCAACTTCTCGAGAGCTCCTCTCTGCGGCTGCTCGGTCTCAGGCTGTACGCTGACCTGAGATGGAACAACTACATTGAGTCGATTGCTTCATCCACCGCCTTGAAAGTTGGCTCCCTGTGCCGGGCCAGGAAATTCTTCTCCCCTGAATCGATCCTCCAAATTTACAAAGCAACCATCCACCCTTGCATGGAGTATGGCTGCCATATAAGGTCTGGAGCCCCTTCTGTTTGCCTCAAGGTTCTTGAGACGGGTACGCCATGTAATTGGCCCTGATCTGGCTTCTCGTCTGCAGTCTCTCTCTCACAGACGCACCGTCGCGCCTCTCTGTCTATTTTATAAATACTTCCATGGTAATTGCTCCGATGAGCTGCTATCGCTGGTACCCAGGCTCCATGAATCCAAGCGCCCTACGAGGCTGGCATCCCGTTCCCAACCTTTCACTGTTGAAACTGTTAAATGTAGACGTCTCTTCTACTCCAATAGCTTCATATCTCGCACCTCACGCCTATGGAACTCCCTTCCTCATTCCTGTTTCCCTGATGACTATGATCTCCAACTATTCAAGTGTAACGTCAATCGACATCTCCAGTTGCCTTGATCTATCCTCTATCCTTCTCCACATCCTTTCCTCTAACACTCCTATTTGCTCTCGCTCCAAATCCTCTGTAACCCCTTGCGTGCTAGTGGCTTCCATCTTTGCCTGGGGTGAAAAGCTTAACAAAAAAAAAGTATTAGTCAAGATGTCTTTACACGCTGTAAAGTGCCCGCAAACGCGTGTCACGTTTTTAGCCAAACTTTGTAAACGAAATTGTGTTGAAAGAACTGTACAAAAGAGTCTTGCTATATTTTATTATATCTTTTTTTTATCAGTTATTCGATTGCTTATAGATTGTCATTGTTTTTTTGGTTTTTTTGGGTAGCCACTTCTTAAATCTAGCTGATGAAGTGGCAGATTTTCATTTAGATTTTCTACTGTGTATACTTAATTGAAATCCCTTCTAAATATCCCAGCCTGTGGCACCTTTTAAAAATACCAGTAAACACATAACGCCTGTTGATCCTAGGCTTGTAAGTGAAACTTGGCAGACGAAACTCTCCAGAATCCGTCGCTGGTTGTGACCGAGGTTTGAACCTACTTTTCTTGTGGGATTTTTTATTTTTATTGTGAGTGTTATCTAAAATACACTACATTTTATGCAATTTCATTAAATTTCTTGGCTTCATTGAAGATGGTTTTATTGATATAATTGTCAGATAACCTGCGGCTAATTGATGTGGGGTCCTGTGTGATTATTGCTGGCGCGGTGGTTGGAAGATGTGTATATGTGAAGGGGTTTATGTAACTTTTCTTAGGTTGACATCTAGGAAATCGCTTTCTCTTAAGTTTGATTTTATCTCTATGCCGAACGCCATATATTTTTAAAACTTTTTATGGTTAAAATGTATATTGAACGGATTCAGTCATGAATCCGTTTGCTGCCGGTTGGTGTTGACCTCAGTGTCCCCATTTATATTTAAATACACTCTATCTGTGATATTAAGCACTTTTAACCATAAATATACCTTAATTTATGCTATATTTTATCGCGCATACACACATATACATATATATATATATATATATATATATATATATATATATATTATATATATATATATATATATATATATATGTGTGTGTGTGTGTGTGTGTGTGTGTGTGCGTGCGTGTTTATGCGCGTGGGCATAAGTGTGTTAGGTTGTGAGGGATGGATTCGATAAAATCGGAATAACCATTTTTTAATTGCTATCGTCCCAAGCAAGGCGATAATGTAATATTACTAATACGTAAGAGGTTACTGAGTGTGGAAGAATATGAGAAGCCTTTAGTGAGGGGAAAGGACAATAAAAGAACGGATTTCAGGAAAACATAACATGATGATTAAGGTTGCTATTAAAGTTTAATGTTTGAAAAAAAAACAACAAAAAACAGAAGAGAGTCTAATATGCGAAAAGTGCAAGAAAACTATTAAGAAAGAACTTACGGTTACATCTTGCTATGTCTGCACTAACACAATGAGACCTAGCTGCCAATCAAGTACTACGCTTCTATATGGTCGGATTATCAGGTATTCATTATAACAATTGCCCTGGAAATATTCATGGGAATCACAGAGGAAATCCACGTCACTGTGGTGGGAAACTGACTGAGATCGAGATGCCATGTTTTGCGTTGCCGCTCAGACCAGACACCAGGTTTGTTGACAGGTGCAGTTTCTTGTAGCTAAAGGCTTGTGGCTAAAATTTACCCTTCGTCCAGATCGTTATCCATGAGAGAAGAATAAAATAATTTCTAGCATTAAACCAGATTTTATACTTAAGTAGTAACTTGCTGCTATAAGTTAGCTGAGTATGGTTGAGGGATAAGTGAGGGTGTGGTGGGCACTTCTGAGGCCGTCGTCTATGCCTTTCTCCAAGGCCCTCTTCGTTCCTTCCGTTTGTCTTTGCGCGGAATGGTCAGTTTTAAACACAACAGTTTCCTTTGTCCTGTCATCTTCGTTTAACTTTCTCTCAGTCTGAGCCTCTTGTTCTTGTAGTTTGAAGTTGACTCCAATTACTGATAGTAAATATTCCGTATCAAGTTGAGCGGCAGGTCCCGGCGTTTTCAAATTTAACAAGACCTCAGCTAGACTCATATTGCTACATATCCAAGGCCCGATAATCTTACAGACATTTCTTTGAATTTTGTCGAGATTCACGAGACATATAACAGGGTCACCAGACCTAAAATTGCGGCTATACTGCACAAATGGATAATAGATTTGTATACATGCGAGTAGGCGAGAAGAATTGACTTGCACGACGCAATGAACCATGCTTCCTAGATGCATACTTAGTAATTGATTCAATATAATCATTCCACTTCATGTCCGTGGAAAACATGAGACCAACAAGGTGTAAAGAGTTACTTTCCTGGGTATTGATATCAATCAAGCTGATGTAAAGCGTTGTGATGCAATCTATATCAGTTCGGAATGAAAAACTGGAGAACCGAGTTCAAATTCCATTCGTGTTCGTTACGTTCACATACGCGGTAATAACCTTAGGAAAGCTATAAATCTATATCTTCTCTCTACACCTATGAACTGAATAACATGACAGACTGGGTTCTATAGTCTGGGTTGATAACCAGCATGCTGGAGGCGAATTCCACCAAACAATAAGCTTAATGAGCCCCATGATAAAACGCATTCTGATGAATAGGGCGCGCAGTAGAATCAGGCCAGAGATAGGACAAGAACAGTGCGGGTTCGTTAAAGACACCGGAACAAGGAACGCGATATTTATGCTCAGAATGTTATCAGAAAGAGCGATACAGATGCAGAAGGACGTGCACCTGTGTTTCATAGACTTCGCAAAGGCCTTCGACAAAATACACCACATGTAACCGATGAAACTGCTCAGCAACCTTGATATATTGGGGAAAGATTTCAGAATATTCGAGAACTTATACTGGCAGCAAACAGCATGGATGCGCATAGGGAAAAAGTTCAGTGAATATAAAAATAGAAAGGGGTGTAAGGCAAGGGTGCGTCTTCTCTCCCGACCTGTTCAACCTATACAGCGAAACAATTCTGTGAGAATTGGAAACCCTACCGGTATTTCACATTGGCGGCCACAATCTTAAAAGCATAAGATACGCAGATGACACAGTACTGATAGCAGACAGGAAATGAAATTACAAAATCACCTACAGAAGGTAGTGACGGAGAGTGAGAAGAAGGTACTAAGCATAAACTACAAGAAGACAGAATCCATGGTAAGAGAATGAGCCCGAAATACGAGAATGGGCCCGAAATACGAGAATGAGCCCGACATATGAGCTGAAGGTTGGGAACACTAGAATCAAACAGACAAGGAAGTTTATATATCTGGGAAGCGCTTTAACAGAGGACGATAAGTGCGACACTGAGATCCGTAGACGTATTGGGATGGCCAAAGAGACAATCCAAAAGCTGGGCAGAATATTGCGAGACAGGAGGATTTCTTTGGTAACAAAGAAAAGAAAGAATACTGAGCTGTTACGTGACATTTGTTCTTCTTTACGGCAGCGAATGTTGAACGACTCCTCAGAGACGAATTAGAGACTCGAGGCGACGGGTATAGTTAGTCGATTGAGATGTGAAACTGCCAGTCACTACGCAATGTTGATTTCTATATCTACACTTTCTCGATCTACAAACCTTCTCCATCCAATATCGAGCCTTCTCAGCTTCGCTCATAAATATATCAAAATTTAAAAAAATATAATTATGTGCATCTCTCTCTCTCTCTCTCTCTCTCTCTCTCTATATATATATATATATATATATATATATATATATATATATATATATATATATATATGTAGATAGATAGATAGATAGATATAAAAGTGAACATAGAAGTCAACACTCAGAGGCGACAGGCTGTTTCATGCTAGAGGCAATCGTCAGGTGGCCTGAGGATTGTGTCTTGCATGAAACAGCCTGTCGACTCTGAGTGTTGACTTCTATGTTTACTTTTATATCTATATTTACATACGCTCTATCTATAATATTTAGCACTTTATCCCATAAATATGGCAAACCATAACACTATATTTCTTCATATATATATATATATATATATATATATATATATATGAAGAATATATATATATATATATATATGGATTGTAAACAATAGGAATAAGGATTACTATTATTATAATATTGATGATGATCATTTCACCTTATAAATTAAAACTAATTTACAAGGATTTTCAAATCCATCAGGTTAACAAGAAAAATCTCTTTCTTGTTAATCTGATGGATTTGAAAATCCTAATTCCAATTGTTTACAAAGTATATACTCTTTTTGTAATAAAGCATTGAGCTCTCTCTGTGAATCAGTTTTAATATATTATTTTATATTAATAAGATTCACTTGGATTATATAACTGGATTTCATATATATATAAATGAGTGGGTTGAGCACTTCGACCTGGTGTAATAGTGCGAAGGTATATCAATTAGTGGTGGGTTCGATCCTCAGTATGGTGCTATATACTTCCGGTGGTATGCAACATGTAAGCTTTGTTTCATAAATCACTAAATAAATAAGTATATAAGTTGGGTACTGAATCGTTGAGCAGAGAACTTTTCAGCACCTCCTCGTATGTTTATATGTAATCTGAGTGAATATCTACAGCACTTTTTTCTTCTCTCCGTCAACATCGTATTTTATTCTGAATTACAAATCTGACTGTCGCGCCCAGAGTTGCAATCACCTTAGATTTTGATTGGCTAATATTGACATAGTGTGTATTCCTTTGTGTCTAGAAACATTGCATATTCAATAGCCAACGATATACATAGGTTGTGAAAAGAGCTGCGATACACACACGAGGAAATAAACACGCACTGCACACCAAGCATTCTACAAACGGCAACTGCTACTCACTTCCGCTGCCTATAAGTGGATTTCTTCCTTGATGGAAACACGAGTAACGGTGAAGGCGGCGATGGCAGCTGCAGTTACAATGAGCAGAAGCGCCATAACTGTGACTTGAGTAAGCAAGGTTACTCTTCTATCTCTCTCGCCTCTGTTTCTCCATCTATCCTTACTCTCCTTTAAATTTTAGTTTAGCATAAGTATCAAACGTTTCTTTCTTTTTTCGAATTATTTTCCTTTTCTTCTTCTTCTTCTTCTTCTTCTTCTTCTTCTTCTTCTTCTTCTTCTTCTTCTTCTTCTCTGTTGTCATTATTCCTTTTTTACTTCTCTCTCTCCCTCACTGCTTACTCCATTCACATTCGTTTCTTACCTTTTTTATTTCTTTGACACATTTTTCTTTACTCGTTCACTTTTCTGATTCACAATATTGTTGGTTTTCTCAAATATTTTGATGAAAATGCTTTTCCTTTTCTTTCCTTGATTATACTTCTTTTTTCTCCTTTCACCAAATCGTCAGTTCATTTTTTCTTTCTTCTATACTTTCTAATATTTTCCTCCTCCTCCCCTCCTCCCTACTTCTTCTTTTTCATCTTCTTCTTCTTCTTTGTAGTCATTTCTGCGTTTCCATTTCACTACCTACTGTGCTCACACTCTTTATTTCCTTTTCTTTATTCTATTTTTCTGCTTCTTCTTCTTCTTCTTCTTCTTCTTCTTCTTCTTCTTCTTCTTCTTCTTCTTCTCTGTTGTCATTAATTTCTCTCTTATTTTTTTCTTTCTTTCTTTCCTTCTTTCTTTCAATTTCTTTTGCATAGTTTTTTTTCCCTCGCATATTCTCCCACTTTCGTAGATTCTGTATTTCCCTTACTTTCGGTGTATTATATTTTTTTCTTCTCTCTTTCCTTCACTTTTTCTCTTTTCATCATTGTGCCTTCTTCTTCTCCAACTTTCTTTCTTTCTTTTTTCTTTTTTTCTTTCTTTCTTTCTTTCTTTCTTTCTTTCTTCCAGAAAATCAATAATCATACCAGTGCTGTCTTCATCACAACCATCAGTAACTTTACATTCTCTTCATAGATCCATTAACACCAGATTTTCAAACCACATACTTCGGTACGTATATACGAATATATGCGCATATCCGAGTATCTATGTAAGGGGGTTTGTATGCGTGTGTGCAAAGGAGGAGCGATGTTTTTTGACTATGATAAGAATAACATGTGCGGATGGACAAGGATTGAAAGAACTCGCGCGCCAATGTACAAAGGAAAAGAAGTGTGCTGCCATGTACGGAAGAAGGGATTTTTTACAGCAATAAATAAATAAATAAATAAAACTTGGTTTTTGTCAGACTCTGCATACATTGGGTTTACTGGCTAAGTAGAGCATTTGAGCGGTAACACGTGTCTATAAATGAAACGACAGTTTAGAAATGACAGAAATCAAAAAACAAAAAGACGTCGGAGGATAGAAAATTGTGCTTGTATAAAGTTAACATGAGAAACAATAAAGGGAATTTGTTCTAGTGACAACAATTGACTCGTAATAGACATATATATATATGTATATCTATAGCTATATTATATATCTATATATATATGTATGTATGTTTCTATGTGGGGGGGTCTGTGTGTGTGCGATGGATAAATCGTCGTCTAAATTATGCGAAAATGAATAAGAAAGCACTGACATTATTTTAACATATATTTAACAAAATTACATAAAAATATCTTGAAATACTAAAGAATAAAATTATTCAATACATTTTCCGTTGGCTTCAACCACACACTCCAGACGACTTCGTAATAATTTTAGTTTAGCAACTCTTCTGGACAGTCTCCTTGTTTAAGGTGGTGAATGCTGCCATAATCTTTGCCTTCAGTTCATGTTTTGCTTTTGAAAGATAAGGAGTACTGTTGGTCTCTCGCTCCCTCTTTTTTTTTCACATATAGTGCCCAACTTACCCTACTATACTGTACACTCGACAAAAACGCACAAAAAACGCGCATGCGCGAAATTAAAAATATAAAATGGCGACAATTTACCCATCGCACGCTTTGTGTGTGTGTGTGTATTTGTGTGTGTGTGTGTATGTGTAACGAAAGTAATGTAACATATTTTAAGCTAATCCAATACTTTAAACTAATACATATATATTATTTTCGTCACTATAACCAGTGGAATTATTTAAAGTAGAAAATTGATAAGGAGTTTAAAGTACTGGTGTATGCATCAAGTCGCAAGAAGGAAAATATAGATTATTCTTTTTTCTATGTGCCGCGTCCCTTCAGGAATAAGCGATCATGGCTATCCATAACTTCCTATCCAGTGTTGCTCTTTTTCTCCTTTCGCTAATACCCCCGACTCCTGTTCTTTCATATCCATTCACACAAACTCATCAGGTAATTGGCTTGCTGCATTACTCTATCTCTCTTACCCTCAATATGCTTCTTCGTTATGTTGGTTTTCCAAGCGTAGATTAAGTATGGTACAAGGCTGAACCTATGGGACACCCGATGAGGAGAGAACTCACTATTCAGTCCCAAATAATCGAACCAGACAAGCTCGCGAACCATTACACCTTGTCGAAATTAACAAATGATTTTCTAAGCGTGGCTTAGATGTGGTACAAGGCCGAAAGTGTGGAGCACTCAGTAAGGATCGAACTCATTACTCAGTTCTAATTGATTGAGCGAGATAAGTTTGTTAACCATTACATTTCGAAGTATTTTTCCTTCCTCATGATGTGTCCAACGAATTTCAGCTTTTTTCCTTGATTCTGAATATGAGTTTTCTTTTTGTTGACATTTTCTTTAAGCATTCCTTGATGATTAGCCACTCCGCCCTTTCTGTTATCTTTAGTTTTATTTTTTTCATTATCCGAGGGGAGATATGCTCAGCATTCACTTCCACAGAAGAATGTATATTCGAAACAAATTACGACACAAGTCCTTTTACGAAACTGAGTTAAAAAGTTAAAAAGATATAAGTCGATTAAAATGATGCTAGGATCGGGAGCGGCTTGTGTCATTTTTTGTCATCTTTCTGCTGGTCTTGTTAAAGTAAGAAGCTTAAAAGAAAATCGCATACAATAAACGTAGCTGAGTACGAAGAAAAACTGTTCCGTACAGAACTTTCTGTCTTTTTTTTTTTACTATTGCTCACCCAAATATAATACCCAAGAGCCATTCGACGTAAATGATTACTGATTTGAAAGTACATAACAGTAGATCCGAGAATTGAAGAGCTTAAAATTGTAGTGATCAAAGAAGCATCCACTCAGGAGTCTGGTCGCCAGTGTAGCGGTTCGTAAAAAGAACCTTGCCGAATAGGACCTCTTATTTACCAACGGAATACAAAGAGAATGATAATGATTTCACCTTGTATAGGCGACATGGCGACCCTGACATCTAAGGGCCTAAACAGTCATTTTGGTAAATATAACTGTTGAAATGTGATATTAGTGTTATTTTCATTTCTGCGTAATTTAGACGACAGTTTATCCATCGCACTCTGTAACTTATGCGTTGTTTTCCTCTGTCTCTCTTTCCTCATTATATGCACCAGGAATTTCAACTGCCACTTTCTGATATTAAGTGTAAAGTTTCCTTTTTGTTTTCATTTTCTCTAAAACTTCGTCGTTGTTTACATATTCTGTCCATTTTATCCCCAGCATCTTTCTGTAGAACCACTCTTCTATTGCTTCAAGTCACTTATTCATCTTTGAGGCGATTGTTCAGCATTTATTGCGATATACGAGGGCACATATCACGTAACAGTTCAGTATGTTTTCTGTGTTTCTATCAAAGTTTTTTTTGTTTCTTAATGGTCTGCTTATGTTTTGGAATTCATCTTTGCCTCTTCGGATTTCAGTTTCGCATTTTTTGTCCTCTGTTAAAACGAATATTTTAATTGCTGTACTTGTTCGATTTTGTGTGCATTCTATCTTCTTGCAGTTACTTGTGTATATATACGCATGCCTCCTTACTGAGCCGAGATGCCCCACAAGGTTTTTCTTAAGGGGGGGGCCGATCGGGTACACTCAAGCCAAGTAAAAAAAGTGCCCAAGCCTCCGCAACCGTCAGTTACACTGGCCTCGGTGGCGTCCACCGATACCTCTGTATAGTGCAATGAAAGGATGCCGATTTGGGCAGCTGTTCCTCAGGGCCGGGAACCTTAAAGTATTATTTTCCTCAGCTGTGATTCTGTCCGCAGGCAGAGGCCACAACTGAGTCGCACTCGACCCAAAGAGAGGAAGAAAGTGACAGATGATATGCACCCGACAGCAGGGCCGCGGTACACTTGACATCTGGGCTTCGGAACGTTTATTATTTCGATGTTTGAAGCCTTTTTAGATCCTAAATCAGTTTTACAACGAACGCTGTTTAAGCTTTTTCTCGTTTATCGTTTGTTTGTTTTTTTATGTGGGATTGACGACAGGATACAAGTGTTTAGTGTTTTTTTTTTATCGCCTTCTTTCAATACATTCTGTAGGGGATTTTTGTAGTTTTCTTTCCGTGTCTGCTATTAACCAAGTTTCATCTGCATATCTTATATTATTAAGATTGTGGCCGCCAATAATCAATCCTGGTTGGATTTCTAATTCTCTTACAATCGCCTCGCTGTATATAAGTACGGTGAGACGGCAGATCGTTATAGGTATAGTTTATTGAGCACAAAATGTATAAAATACTTAGAGAAAGAACACAAATAATTCACAGAAAAATACAAGCTTCCTGTAAAAATAACCAGACAAGAGCAGAAAAGAAATGATATGCAAACGTAGATTTAAGTGTCTAATGATTGCTTTTCTTTGAGTGTGAAAAACCAAAGTGAATATTACTTCCATTGGAGATCCAGTGAACGTTAAATACATTTTGACGAAGAAGAACAGAATTGCTCTGTGGACGACGACCACATTTATGGTAACGAGTCCGCAACACAGACAACAGATTAAACGTACATTAAATTACCATACATACAAACACATATAAACCCACGCACAAACATGCACACAGACGCACACCCACACCCATGTGCACTTTTATAGACATACATTATCCACATCCACACACACTCACTTACATTCACTCCCTACCGTATACATGTATACACACAGATACATAGAAACTCACATACACACCCAGCGACCCAGACGTATATACCTGCAACAATCCATATATATAACCACCCACACGCATATACACACACACATACACATATACCCATTCACACATATATGCACGTATGTACACACATAACTAGATACACACGCACACCTATGCACACACGATGCGTGAAATATAAACCTCTGGCATATATTGAAGATAACACGTCGATACTTCGAGCGATGCAGAATCTAAAAAAAAAACAGATTTTGTACATACTTATCGAGACCTGAATAGATGTCGTCACCCCTCCGCCAACTAATTCTTTAAAGTTTTTCCACCCAGCATAGTTTTAACTCATCCCCAGCTCCGTGCTTTTAAATATTCTCAAGGTTTTCCCACCATCACAATTCCATAATTTGTGTGTTGATTAAAGATTGAGTTGAATTTTGCATTACAATCTTAACGCCTGGATATTTACTCACACATTGTAGTAATGTAATGGCTGGCCGCTCGCATCCGAGTATTCCTGTCTGCTAGGCTGGTTAGACAATCTCTATAGCAGAAGCCTGCTCACGTTCATTTGTGTTTGTTCAACACGCACATAACCCACCTGTGGTGTATCGTGCAACTATGCTGAGCGGACCTTAGTTATAGCTTCTGGGAGAGAACGCATTATTTGGTGTGATCAACAGCATGAACAAAGCCAGTTCGCTCAAAACCTCGGTCACGATGACTTGTGACTCTGTGCTAGTACAATCATCGACGGCTCCCAAATAGTTCCTTTCACCCAGTTTCACTCGTTATGTTTGGGTCCACCGTCGGTATAGTTCTCAGGCACTTTCCAAAGTGAAATCCCTTCTACAGGCGATCTTAACCTCAAGAAGTCAGCTTCTTGACAAATCGACTATGGTGAGATTCGAACCCGAGTTTCATGGTCGGTAATACAATATGTTTTAATATAGTCGTAGTTCCTTTTTTTCCAACCCTACTATTGATTATTTTAACTATTTTCCAAACCCATTATTTTTCCACGCTCCTCAGACATTATGGCATTTTCCCAACCCCCCGTACCGTTTGCTATATTTCTCCATTTAATCCAACATCCCTATTATTACAATTCTTTTCTGAAGACCTTTCTTCAATACTTGAAAAGTGACATTCTCACCGCAGTGACATGGCTCCCCTCTGTCTTTTCTACGAATATTTTCAAGACAACTGTTTTGATCTGCTTTTTTCCTCTGTGTTAGCACTACATGAATGTATTCGTACTATTAGTATGGCCACTAAATCCTACCATTTTACTGTTGAACAAAAAGGGTCACCTGGGAAAGAAAGAGAATAACGAATATATAAATATAAGTATACACACCAGTTGTTAGACTAAAAGAAATGCAAGTGTTCGAGAATACAATACCAATCGTCGAGCAGTTGTATTCTGGTACCTTTGCATGTTTTTTAGTCGAAAACTAGTGTGTCTACTTAATTTATATCTTGGTCATCCTTTGAACTTTCTAGCCGATCCTCGTAGCTGGATCCAACCGTCACTTTCCTACTGTCATTACATGGATTCTCTCAGTCTTTTCTATGATTATGTTCATGGCAATTGTTCTAATGGATACATGGTACCTCGACCGCATTTAGGTATAGTACTTGTTTGGCAACTAGGTCTCATCACGTGACTGTTGAACTGACAATATGTAACCGCAAACTTTATTTTAATAGTCCCTTTTCTCGCATATTGAAATTTTTTCCTTTTTTTTTTTTTTGGCAACGCTGCCACATACGATCTTCAAACATTGAAATGCAACCCCAGTTGCCAAAATGGCGTATTTATGAAACCTGTTCTCGTATTGCCATTTTTCCTCAATAAAGTCTTCTCGTTCTCTATCACTATCAGTAGCCCCTTACGTCTTTGACACATTCACCCTTGCTTGGGGTGAATCAATTAAAATGATTTATCGAATCTATCGCTCACACCCTAAATCCTTTATGCGTGCGCACGCACACGCACACGCACACACATGAATACACACGCACCCACCACATATATATATGTTTGTGTATGTGTGAGTGTGTTTGTGTGTATATATTAAATAATAAGATATTAGCAACTGTATATGTGTACGTTAGCGTGCATACACAGATAAGCGAATAAATATTTATTTTATTTAATACAAGGTGTAAACATAACAGTGCACAATGTAGTGAGACAGAGTTAAGAAGTATATATTAATAAATACACACATAGATACGTTTGTATTGTAACTGAAAGTCTCATGGTTTGTGCCTGACGACTTGCGTTAATCATGAAACTTTAAGTTGCATTAGAAACGTAAGTATATTATATATATATATATATATATATATATATGAAGAAATATACTCTTAAAATGTGCTATATTTATGGGACAAAGTGCTCAATATCAGATATAGAGCGTATGTAAATATAAAAGTGAACATAGAAGTCAACACTTAGAGGCGACAGGCTGTTTCATGCTAGATGCAATCCTCAGGCCATATATATATATATATATATATATATATATATATATATATATATATATATATATACTTTATTTTAATAATCCGTATATATATATATATATATATATATATATATATATATATATATATATATATATATATATATATATATGTTTTAAGTTAATATATATTTATGGGTGAAATGCTCAATATCAGAGATAGAATGTATTTATATATAAATATAAAAGGCGACACTGGAATCAACCCCAAGCTGTGTTAAACTTTTTCATGGTTGAACGCGTTCAATATATATTGTAATCATAAAAAATTAACAATATGGGCCTTTTTCTATGATTAAATTTCATGGGCATTGTTCCAAGGATTACCTGGTACCACGATCACATTTAAGCGCAGTACATGTTTGGCATTTAGGTCTCATAGTGTTGAAATAGCAATATATAGCCATAAGTTCTATATTAACAGTTAATTTTCTCGCACTACTCTCCTTTCCGATTTCTTGCTTCCCTGCAAACTACGATGTTCAGGTATTGAAATGCAAGGTCGAATATCGTCTTCTATCTTTCTGAATCTTGTTTCTTTATTTTACTTTTATCACTAATGTTTTTCAATCTCTTTAATTCACTTCGTTTTAGTGATATTATCATCTTGCTTGGGATGAAATGATAACAAAATAAACTAATGTTCCTCGTTTGACTGGAATTTCCTAGTTGCGGTGAGATTAGAAGATTTTATAACTTTTTTTTCAGAGAAATAGAATTAATTCTACCACACTAATTAGTCGTACCAATTAAAAACCTGAAGCCCCTCCAGAATTGAGTTAACTATTGTACCATTTACTATGCCGCCTACGGATAGACCACACTGAAAAAATCGTTTCTCGTTCGATCACTCAAGTTAAGCTGCGACGATCTTGGTTAGTATTTAGATGGGCCAACTGCTTAAGAACATCGGATACTGTAAACAACCTTCTACAAAGCGAAATATATTTCAAATTTAAGTAACCTACAAAAGGTTGATAAACCGTAAAAATACAAATCATTTAGTTACACCATCTCTTTTATTCTTTTTCAGGACAGTTACCATTTCTTGATTCTAAAAGAGTCGGAAACAATGATTGCTCTCTAAAGATCGAGCTGACTGATAATTCAAAAATCAATCAAATCGGCTTAATTATTAGAAGGAAAGATTTCAATTTGATGCTGAAATATTCCACTGACTCCATGAAACCGAATTGCAAAAATGTAAAAATTCAAATGCCAATCAACATTTCAATTATGTTTTCGCCTCAATTTCGTATAAATAACAACCCTCCTTTTAAACAGACGTAAACAATCAATAATTTAATTAGAAAAATACGTGAGTTTATGCAGCCAATGAAGACGTGAGTTTCTTATGGGCGTGAGGAAAAATTGTTATTATCCATAACACAGATAAAAATAACTTCGAAAATGCAAATACCGAATTTTTCGATTCGACCAACCACTTCAAGCATTTAATGTTTTTAACACCCATGTTTTTTTTGTTTTTAAACGATGACTGTTTTTAAAAATGCACATCTAATATATAAATCTCAAAATTTGTGTGAGTGTCTGCACGAAACTTTATAAAATCAGTGATTTAATTTAATAAGTACAGTTTCTTATCTGTTTTGTGACTAGATGCGACCTAGTAACATGCGACATCTCATAATCTCTGTTTAATCGACATTTATCTTACGAACGTTTCTCTTAATAATAATTTTTAAAACTATTCAGCATTACGCTGTTATATTATTTAACATAACTGTTTTTTTTTGCGATTGTCTTACTGGATTTCCGTCGTTCGATTCGGTGTGTCTGAAAAATGGCAATTTTTCACATATTATTTAAATAAACATCTCTTCACTTCCTTTTGGCTCGGGGAGGTTAAAATAATTCTAACCACAAACCCCAACGGGGGGGGGGCTTCTCCCATGGAAGTACCTTCCTTTATCTGGACGCCCAACCGAATACAATATGGCAGAAGGCTAAGATTAAAGTGAGGTCCCACGCTTATATTGAAATAGACGGACATAAAGAGTGATTAATTCCCTTTGGGTGAGGTGAATTTCCAAGGGTCACATGACGGCCGGTGAGTGACGTCAGTTCGTAGAGGAACGAGGACCAACTGCTATTAAGCATACGTAAAGGTAAGACCTGTCTGTCCACGCCAGTTGATATTTAGCACGTGCAGAAGCACACTCTGTCTGTGCACGCCAGATGTTATTACCACGTGTAGTGGTAAGACCTGTCTGTCCACGCCAGTTGTTATTTAGCACATGTAGAAGCACGTTCGGTCTGCGAACGCCAGTTGTTATTACCACGTACAGAAGCAAGGACTGTCTGTTGTTATTTAACACGCGTAAAAGCAAGGCTTATTTGCCCAAGCCAGTTGCTATTTAGCAGGCGTAGAAGCAAGAACAACCTCCCCACACCAATTGCTATGAAGAGAGTAAAGGAGCGGGGATTATCTGCCCGCAGCATTTAAGAAAGCAGAAGAAACCACGCTGTCTTCAAAGTACATAAAGAACACTACCCTCATGTTCGTTTTTCCTTCGCAAAAGATTACAAGGGAGAACTTGTCGCATCTTTCACATTGCTTCTTTTATATGATTTCTCTGCGGGGAAGAAATAAATATCAAGTAGAGAGAGAGAGAGAGAGATAGATAGATAGATAGATAAATATAAAAGTGAACATAGAAGTCAACACTTAGAGGCGACAGTCTGTTTCATGCTAGATGCAATCGTCAGGCCTGACGATTGCGTCTAGCATGAAACAACCTGTCGTCTCTAAGTGTTGACTTCAATGGTCACTTTCATATTTACACACGCTCTATCTCTGATATTGAGCACATTATCCCATAAATATAGCACACCTTAAGAGTATATTTCTTCATACATACATATATATATATATATATATATATATATATATATCGGTAAAATAAATTCAAAACAATGTATGTTACTCATTCCTTTTGTTCTACTTTCTGTATTAAGGTGTTGCTGATATAATAATGCTTAGAATCGGCAGCAACCAGGTTTTCCAGATCTCGTCTATCTCAAGCCGCGAGAGGAGCGTGCTTTCTGGCCAAGTGTGTCGGCTTCTCCGTCGTGTAGAGTTGTCTACCAACATCAAATTCAGGCGAATGACTTCGACAAACTCTCTTTGATTTACAGCCATCTCAGCCAACGCCACAAGGAGAGAGAAAGAGAAATAGGGAGAGAGGATGTCGAACCTGATGATCGGATGTGAGCGTATGCCGACCACGATTAATGCCTAGAATGAGGAAATGTAAACTGGAAATATTCTCTCTACCCAGTATTCCAATTTCAACAATCGAATAATTTCTGTATTACATCATTTATGGATGCCCCAGGAGCCAGAAATCCACCCTATCTTCATACCGTGGCACAAGTATTGCTTGGAGCAGATCGTTCCATTAGTGTTGAACTTTATCATAATCTACAGTACTGCAAAATAATCTGATTTTTCTTATTCATCAGAACGCCTACCTTGTTCCCAATGACGGACAATGATTTTTTTTTAACGTGGGATTCCTATGCATACGTCGAACCAGAGACCAAAAATAGGTCATCCTATCGAGAGAGACTTTAATGGCCATTTTGAGGGAGAGGTACTGCTTAGAAATAAGGTCCCACTCGTACTGAAATTAATAATAATTGTCAATACTCAATAAAGGCGATTTTTAGTTATTGATCCGTGCACCAACTCAAATGCACAATATGAAACAATAGTCGAGAGATGTAGTGTCTGAGGATACGGTTCATCCGTGCTGAGCGTATATTAATAACTGTAAACCGAGCAAATATGCGAGTTCTAAAATTAGATTTACCTGTGCGCTCACTCGAACTGAATATAACGCCCACACGTAGATGGATCAGGGAGAAAATCTGCTTGCCTCCCACCCACACTGATCCGTCCTGTTTAGGGACGACCTCAGATCACAGAGATTGACCCTAGCCCTCTCCGAAAAATACTGATTGCTTGTGGGGACAATTCATCTTTTGAAACCCACAAAAATGCAATATTTATTGTATTTCTTTATACATCCTTTTTGTAGCAAATGCGACTCGTGGTTAAATATACAATGTAGACATGTGCGTCCATAGGCCAAGTGTCAAAACTGTAGATTCCTCGTCAGCATATCCCTTTTGGAGACACCTCAGCATGCATGATAACTTAAAGGTATTGATTAGCTTGACAGACCAAAGGAATTGAGCTAATCGTATTATAGTTGTGCTTATTACACCCTTCGTTAGTTTGTACGCCTTATAAATAATGGACTATTCCGCGTTTGTATCGCGTGGAAAGAGGGTGAAAGGTATGACTTGGTTTCATTGAGAAAATGAAAGAAAGAAGAAAGAAAGGAAGATAGAAGTGAAAAAAGAGAATCATGTTAAGCTGATATGAACAGATGCTACATTTTGATCTCAGCCAAAATGTCGTGAAGCGACGTTCCTGTGTCGCTACCGAATGTGACACAGGGTTGAGTTTTAAAATGGGTTTAACGTCATTGCCGTGCAAAAATTTCGTTTGGAGAATCCTCAGGAGCCGGGTAATGAACCTTTCAAGGAGAGGTATTTGATAGGCGGAGATACCACCTGCAGCTAGAGCTTAAAATTATTTGAACCTCTCTGAACCAAAAGGCCGAAAAGCGATGTTTATTTGGCAAAAAGAATTTTATGATTTAAATTCTCCAATGAGTTATACTTTTAACTAATATAATCACTAAAAATTATCTTGTTGAATTTTTAAAGTTGTCATAAAAATTAAATAGGTGCGGTAAAATAAAATATTTTTACCAAGATTTTCTAACTATTTGTAAAATAATCTAATCCATTTGTGAATAAGTCCGGAAAATTTCATTAAAATCTGACAATTATTTGATTTTTGCAAGAATTTTCAAACCAGTGTATCTTTTTACCGCGAAAATAACGCCAAAATTTGCTATGTTATTTCATAGTTCATCCACTAACGCAAGGAAATAAATATATGTAACCAAAATTTTGAATGAATTAAGTATTAAAAAACATAATTAAATAATCAAAATTTACCTTCGTCTTTCCTCTTAATGATAACATAGTAATTTTGAAGATATAATTTCGTTGTTATCAAGTTTGGTGCTTTTTTATCATGGTATACTCTTTTTTGGCGATTTTATAGTACTCTCGTATTAAGAAGTTTACAACCAGAAAAATTTGTTTTATCATTTAGATTTAGCAACCTATCGCTTATAATGATTTTCAAAGCGTGCTTTGGATGTGGCCGAAAGTAAGGGGCACCCAGTGAGGATAGAACTCACTCCTCAGTCATAATTATTCTAGTGAAACAAGCTTGCTAACCATTACACCGCCTCGAGGTGCCTACAATCTATCTCTTATATATTTAGCCAACATAACGCTTCTTGCTTCATGACACATTAAAGGAAAAACAGCGGCTTACCGAAAGAAATATTGTCCCTTTTTCCTCGGGACTGTATTCTCCTTCTACAAAACACTATTCTATTAACCCCTCCCACAGACTTGTGCTTTGAAGGGGAGGATTATTCAGGACACCTTCATATGTACTTTTGATCATCGACGAAGTCGACAGTGAAACTGAAACCTATTCTTTCGGTGGCCGGATTCGGAGCGTACTTCTGTACACGTCCTCCGGTGGTCTGGTGGAAGGGTACGGGGAGTGATCCAAAATATCGTATTGTCTCACTTCATTCGTCAAGGCTGTCAGCTCTCGCCTTTGCCTTACGTGCTTGCGTTAAAACCTTTCCTTCGAAAGTTAAAGATGAATCCGGTCCTACACGGAATTTCCCTACCTGTTGGTTTGCGGTTGGGTGCGTGGAAACGAGTTTCTCTTCCAAAACCTTTCCTCTGAACGGCAGGTTGGTCAAGATAAACGGCGTCTCGTTCGGTCCCCATCTTTTGTTGAAAGTGAATTGGTCCGAGGTGCAAGAGAACACCGAGTCCGCAGTTCGTCTCCCCGATTCTCTTTTACCTACTCTCCGTGATTCCACTATAATTTCTTTAGTAAGGTTCTTGCTCTCCTTCTTGTCGGGAGGCAAGTCCGCTAAAGTCCGCTAAAGTATCTCGGGAGATTTGATGCCTTCACCTTTCTGAAGGTGGTTTGGGTATGTCTAGGGTTGAGACTCTTCAGTATACGCTTCGCATGGTTTTCCTTGATCGAATATGTCGCGATTCGGATGAAGACGACCGTTTGAACTTCCCATCCTTATGAAGTGTGCAGTGGAGGACCCCCATTTACACCGAGGCGAGTGCTCCTTCATCGTGAATGTCGTATTGCCCTGAAACACCTTTTAAGGATATCGCATGGCTTCTCCAACGGCCGGCCGTTGTCGCGAAAGGGAGTTGTCATGTGTTAGGGAGTCCGTATGTACTTATCACGCCTTCTTTCTTTGCAGGGTCGTAGTCTCGTTATGCAATTTTATTGAGGGCGTCATGGTTCGTATGCTGAGCGGAGAGTTTTTTGTCCTCGAGGCCAGTTCTGTCTGTAGCAGTGTGGTACTGCCGTTGACGAAGGCTGAACGCTGTGTTCCTTTCCTTTGCCAGGTGTTATGAGAGTCGTGATTTGAACGACACGTCAGAAGGTATTCTATGGAGGCGAGAAGTTCGCTTTTTCCCGACTGATATTGTACTTGAAGCATCAGCTTAAACTCAAGATTAGGACGGAAAGGCGCCCTACCATCAGAATTTGGGAAAAAGTGGGTGAGTCTTACGTTTTTGTGTCGAGTAAGAGGTGCCAACTTAGAGTGGCACTTTGATGCCGGTTAAGCATTAGAATATTGCCCTATGTTGAACATTGGCAAACCTGCCCGAAATCAGATTAGTTTAGGGGTGAATTTGGTTTCTTAGTTTCTTCATTCAAGATAACTTAGTTAGTGGTTGTATGCTCATTGGCCCCTTTTAATTCTGCCCCACTTCCTTTACTTTAATTCTCCTTTCCTCCATTAGGTGGTCAGTGATGTCAGTTCTCTTGTTGATGCGGGACGTCTTTCGTTTTTCTCAGGAGTGATTTTCGTATTTGTTGCTGTGTTTGAATGAGTGTGTGTTTGAGTGAGTGTGTATTTGATTGAGTGTGTATTTGAGTGAGTGTGCGTTTGAATGAGTGTGTATTTGAGTGAGTGTGTGTTTGAATGAGTGTGTGTTTGAATGAGTGCGTGTTTGAGTGTTTTATTAAAGTCTCACGTTGATTTTGTCCAGTGAACTATGGCACTGACACAGTTAAGGATTGTAGGGGTATTACTAATACTATTTTGTTTAGTTTATTGTAAATAGTTTTCCTATTGTAAATACATATTGGGGTTAGATTTTAAATTGTTGTTTTATCCCCCCCACAGACAAGAATTGTACATATGTGGACTAGTTATAACTTTCATAGAGACATTGAGTTATTATGGTGGATGTAGTTAGTAAGGTAAGTAAGAATGTATTGTTTTGGTGTAAGGAATATTGTGTTATGTTTGGCCCATTGATCGTGGCTAAGTTTAAGCTTAAGATAGAAGACCGCCCTTTCCCCATTCCCCTTTTTGGCCTTGTGCCACATTTTGTATATATATACACATGGATATTTTTATTCGCTATAATACCTAGACACTACGAATTAAAGTGCAGTATTAGACTGGCGACGAGATCTCATCCATATAGTTTTCAGTTGGTTAGATTTAATCATAATTTCTATGCTAACAGTTTCTTTTCTCGCACATCTTGCTTGTGGAACACTCTTCTGGCTCCATGCTTTTTAAACAATTTTAATCTTCAAAAATTTAAATGCAATGTCAATCGTTATCAAATTTATACCTGATTACTCTTCTATTGTTCTCACTCTTTGGTAATGTTACTTTTTGGTTTTCTAATTCTTCCCCACCCAGTAACCGCTTGTATCAGAGTGGCTTTACTGGCTTGCTCAGAGTGAACTTGATTAAACAAGTAAGACAAAAAAGCTATTTATTTAGATTTTCGTTTTCTCTATGGAAATATCCTTAGTATGTAGGTCACTGCTTAGAATTAAAGGAAACTACGCAATCTTTAACGGCCAATTACAATGCTGAATCAAATGATAGGTGTATACGAAGGTTTGCTTATATATATATATATATATATATATATATATATATATATATATATATATTAAGATAATAAGAAATATGGTAATCTTTGCACTCGATGTCACACTAGAAGATAAGTGCATTCGAGTGATTGCTTGGAAGGTGATCTCTTAGCTACTCCCTGCAGATTCAGACTTGACAAAATGCCAGTTGCTGTCTCCAACATGTAAACACCTTAGGATATGCTCATGAAGAACAACCGGACGACAGAAACATATATAAGCGTCTCAAGTGAGAGGGGAATGACTAAGAGTCTCCCATATCACGGCGATAATTAAAAGCCCCCAGAGCCGCACACTCACACGGCGATATAATTGTCGAAATCCAAATTTAATTTCTCTACTTTTAAGATAAGCTGTATAAACTTAGTTTGCGGATGAGAAGAAAGGCAATCCAAGCTTTCTAGCGATAAGTATTCAATTATCGCATCATTTGCTATATGTTAACTCGGTTTTGAAACTTGGAATAACTTTCAAGTATATATTATGGGGGGGGGTCGTTTTAGTTTACAGATAAGTCTTCAACAGATCGGCCATTTTATCATATTAGTTATCAAACATTAAACAGAAAAAGATACTTGTAGTAAATATCTAACAATATATCTATGCTTAAAATCCTGCTACTTTATTTATAAGTTCTGTTATTTCGTGTCATCGCCCTCCACAACTTCCTATCTTTTTGTTCTTTTACGTAACTTTTAACAATTACCATTCAACCTTGTAACTCTTCTGCCATTCACACATACTCGTTTAGTCGTTTTACCTCTACTTCTGTTACCTTCACGATGCCTATTAAGTTTTAGAATCTCCAAACCTACTTTCCTCATTTTGTACCCTAGATATTTTCAACTGCTTCTTTCTAATTTCTCTTGTAGTTCCGCTGAGTTTTAAGACTTCCTCATTGCACACATGCACTTTTTCATTGTATTCTTAACATTTATCGATAGAACCACATCACTGACAATTCAAGTCTCTTCTTCATCTGTGAAGAAATTGCCCAGCATTAACAGTCAGAAAGACGATTAGATATTACGTAGCAGTGCAGACTACCTGAACGTTTCTTATTTCTCTCAATACTTAAATTAATTCATGAAATGGATATCTTGCTGTTCGTTAGCGTTATCGAATCTCTGTAATACATTTTTCATCGTTTGTTGCAACCCTACCCGCAAAGTTAAATTTCTATAGCAGCTTGATTTTGACATCCCGAATACATAGCTTTTACCGTGGGTTGTCTCTTTTGATAACAGCTAAGAATTATATCTCCTTTCACATAACAGACCTTTCCGCTTTTCCTTTCCTAAACCCTCTCTACGAATTCTTTTACTTCAATTTCTGATTCTTCACACAGTCCACCTATATTTTTTTGTTAAGATTATGTCCTCTGATAATAAATAACGGTAGGTCTTCACTTCTCTAAGGATTGCCTCGCTGTACAAGTAAAATAAATCCGTTGCAAAAGCACATCCTTATCGACATCCGGGCGACTTTTTAGAATGAAGTGGGCTATTGATGAGAAGAAAGTCAACTCAGGATTTATTAGCGCTGGGCTTGTCAATCAATCTAGCAAAACTACTTTCACTAACATCCAACATGGCGTCGTGTTCCGGCAAATAAATGTACATTTAACTATAAACATATCTGCAATATTGATTCGTTTTTTATTACATTTAACTCGTATCTAACTTAATTTTTATGTTTTATTAGATGAAGCGTTGTAAATTAATATTATAAATTTATTATCATCTTCATTTTATTAGATGAAGTATTATCAGACATTATTATTAACTTTTTACTTGAATTTATTTTCATCTTCATTTTTATTAGATTAACAAATGTCAACCATTAATATTAATCTTTCTTAGAAATTTACTTTCATCTTCATTTTTATTAAATGAAATATTGTTAGCCCTTATTGATTTTCGACTAGTATTATTTTCATGTCATTTTTTATGACATGAAATTTGTCAAATATTATTATTATTTGTTGGTTAGTATTTATTTCTATTTTTATTAAAGGAAACAATGTGCTGTAACGAAGGGAAGGATACTGCATATAATAATCACATGAAGGTTGGAAATGAACAATAATACGTAGGACAAGAACAACACATATAAGACTCGCCAGCAGCGTATAGAAGTAGTCAACTGCTAGAAGTGAGTCAAATGAATTCTACAATGAATCTCCAACTGCAGGATATCTACCAATCGCCCCACTCGGTCAGATGTGGCACAAGGCCGAATTTAATGTGAGGTGCCGGAAGCCCGTAAGCTTGACCAAAAATTCCCTGTAGACTCCGTATAAAACAGGATCGGGTAGCTGTTTCCCGAAATGAGACTCTGACTTTTGACATAGCCTGCTCTGGCGATTCTATCTGCCGGAAGTAGAGCGTTTGATCAGTATAGCTGGCGACAAATCTCCAACTGAAGACCAACATACAGTATTTACTATTGTATTTATGTGAATGGGGACATAACCATTATCGTTCGTATGCTACAACACATTGTCAACTATTATTATTCATTTTTGTCTGGTATTTAACTTCATCTTTACTTACTTTTTACCTTAATTTTGCTCATAACTATAACCCTACGCATGATCACAAATAAAAGATGAATATTTTAAATCACGTCATTTTTTGTCTCTCATGCAATAAACGATTGTAAATCTCCTTTTAAATATTCTCTTCAGTAATTTGCGATACATGCATCTTATATGCCTGGAAATGCAAGATTTAGTATTTCTTATAATGTGCATCATAATATGTGATTAAGTATTTGAGTTTTGTATATCACGCTTATGTACGCCGGTAAAATAAATATTTAATTTTCTGTTACGGTTGGTCTTAATTTAATCCGCTAATACCATCAGTGCAACCCGCTCTTTATCATGAAAATCAAAATAAATGGCTGTTATAAATTAATTATTGTTAATAATATATACCGGGAGCACAACGATACCGTTGAACAGAACTCGAGTGTGTGGCTGTTGTAATGGATAAGGTCTCGGAAAGTGAAATGTGAGATCAGATTTCAAATTCCATTGGGGTTAGTTATATTCACTTACGCACAAATACCCATGGTAAAGCTATGGATCCACCTCGTCTCCTCCCTATGGATAAAATATTAAGACTTGTATCCGGAAATATATATATATATATATATATATATAAATGAACATCGAAGTCAACACTCAGAGGCGACAGGCTGTTTCATGATAGACGCAATCGGGCGGCCTGAAGATTGCGTCGAGAATGAAACAGCTTGTCGCCCCTGAGTGTTGACTTCAATGTTCACTTTTATATTTATATTTACATACGCTCTGTTTCTGATATTGACCACTTTATCCCATAAATATAGCACACATTACAAATATATATCTTCATAGATTCTTTATGGATAACGGCTTGGATTGAGGAATCGGAGAGCCGAGTTCGAATTCCAGTCAAATCCATTACATTCACTTACGTGCTAATACCCTTCTCCCTCCAACTATGGGTAAATAGCAGGACAGACTGGGTTCTATAGCCTTGGATGGCAACTGGTCTAGAAGAAGGACAACTCTGAATTCAAAACCTGCGGAGGGTCGTTTGGGGACCTTGTGGCATCCGTCCAAAAAGTGTGAATGGCCCTGCACAAAGCCTTCACCACTATAATCAAATCCTGTGCGGGTGTCGGGCTTTCAGTTTCTGGGAACTGATCTGTCTGACCCTCATACGTCGAGTTCGACGGGAGAGTCCATCATATATATATATATATATATATATATATATATATATATATATATATATATATATATATATATATATATGAACTTTATTTCAATAATTCATGAGCTTCCGGTCCTCAGTTATAATTGATTTTTTATGATCGATATCATTACAATACTTTTGTTAAATTGAGAGAGTAATTATACATTCTTATTGCTAAATGTAGAGTTCGAAAGAACTCAGAGTATTCCAGTAAGATATCTTTAATCATTTCTAAGATATAACGGTTCAGGGTTTAATCTAACACTTGGAGAATTTTGCTGTTACACGATTTGGTCAATTTTGCTGTTACACACGGTGTATATATATATATATATATATATATATATATATATATATATATATATATATATATATATATATGAAGAGAAAGAACAAACAGATTTAGTTCGCTGGCATTTACTTTTTTTTTAAAGTGGTCAATACAAATGTAGAGCATAATATTTTAATGACATTTTTCTTAAAAATATTTTACATTGCGACACGGAAATCTAAAAACAGAAAAAGGAAGATAATGTAGTTTAACCCACCTTTCTGTAAGTTATCCAGTATTTTCTTAAATTTAATAGACAGGCATATTAACAATAGCAATTCTTTGAAGAAAATTTTCAATAGGAAAACCTTAAAAATTAGTTACTCGTGTTTTAATAATATAGAAAGTATAATTAGTTTCCACAATAACCTCCTCTTAAACAAATCATGGCAGTGAATCACAGGGAAATAAACATCTAATTTTAGGGTCAAAGCTGACTGTCCAGTTGGAGGTGTTTGCACTTCTGAAAATGTAGTATATGAAGCTACTATTTTACCGAAGCAAAATATCAACCAGACAAAAAGGTTTATATAGGAATTACAACTGGATGTTGGAAACAACATTTGTACAATCACCGACATTCCCTCACCAACGAATCCTTGAGATACCAAAGAGCTGTATCAAAATATTATTTGAATTTCATTGATGGAGGCTTCGACCCCGAAAATAAAATGGAAGATCATCTGTAAATCTCGAACTACCAACAAATAGAGGGAGAGATGCAATCTTTGCATGAAAGAAAAGATTATTATAATTAAATATGAAAACACTGATGAGTTACTAAACAAACGCAATGAATTTGTTCTTCAATGTAGACATAGAAAACGTTTCAAAATTCTCGAATAACATCTGTTTTGGAGAATCTCACATTTGAAAATTTTATTTTTTTATATAATACTATCACATATTAATACATGTATTCTTAGAATTCATGTATGATCTTTCATGTGGTTTCCCTCCCTCCACCATCTATAACCTTAATTTACAGATTTTTACCTGTATTAGCTGTTGAATATGTTTTTTATGATATATATATATATATATATATATATATATATATATATATATATATATATATATATATGTAAGTTTTTTTATGAATGCATATGTATGAGTATACATATGTACTTATGTATATCTCCTTTTTTATATATTTGTATATGCGAATATATATTGTGTATATATGGGCTTATGTGTGTGTATTTGTATATACTTGTATATGTATGTATGTATATGTATATATTGTATGTATATGTGTGTATATGTATATGTATTGTGTGTATATATCTATGTATACTTGATGGGGTGCACTCTTATGTGCCTATTTATAATTATATGTTTAGTGGTATGTTAGGATATATATTCTGTATATTTTTAGATATGTACATACACACACATATTTATGTATTTGTGTAAGTGTGTATATGTACGTCTCTCTCTATATATATAATTTGTAGGTGCATATTAATGTATATATATTTATAAGTATGAATGTGGATATGTTTTGTGCTTTTTTGTGTGTTTTTTATATATCATATACGCCTTCCTCTATATACATATATGGGCATATATGTATATAGATGAAGGCGTATATGATTTTTTCAGAATTAATTTTTATTATTGATATATATTCATTATATATATTGGTATGTGTCTATATATTTATTTGTTTGTTTGTATATAGATATATACATGTATATGAGTGTACGGTATTTGTGTGTTTATACGTATTCATCTGTATGTATTTATGCATATGTATGAGTAGGTATGTAGGTGCATGTGTATCTTCATAATTTTTTATTCAGTTAAAATGATCTTTTGCTTATCAATTTATTTTTTAAAATCTTTTTTACATATGCTTTTATATATATTTTCTTGAAGAATCGTTTTTTTTTAATTATTATATTCGTAATTTATGTTGTTTTACTAAATTATTTTTAATCACCTATTTTACGGGTATAGTAATTAGACGGGTATAGTAATGTCGTAAAAACTAAATGCATTGAACAGACAATTTATGAATATATCCAATTTTAATCCCCAATGATTACCAGTTCCGTATCACCTCTAATTTTTCCTTTTTTTTCTCTTATTTTCTCCCTCATTCTTTTCTTCTCTTTCTTTTCTTCTCTTTCCTTTGTTCCTTTTTGAAGATATCCTCTCTACATTACTTCTCACATCCGGTGCAAAGAGGTCAAACTGTCTGCACTCATACACAATTGTTCCCTCCCTATATAACTTCCCCTATATATATATATATATATATATATATATATATATATATATATATATATATATATATATATATATATATATATATATATATATGTATATGCTCCTTTCTTTCTTTTTCCTTTCTCCCATATTAAAACTTTATTTTCAAGCACATCTCATGTTTAAATATTACGTTGTTTATTTTTTGTTTTTGTTTTTTTGCCTGGATCAATTTTTAAATACATTTATTGTTGAAACCGTGAGACGAGAAATAAATAAAATATAGCCATGCGTTTCTAAAGTCTCCGCTTTCATCATCATCATTATATATATATATATATATATATATATATATATATATATATATATATATATATATATATTCTCTCAATCTCAATCTCAATCTCAATCTCAATATATATATATATATATATATATATATATATATATTTCGGCTTTTAAATCACCTACGAATAGGTAGATAAACTGTACAAAAACTGCCAGTCATTTAACTAATCTGATATTGATTTACACATTCTTGTTAGGTAAGCAGACCGCTGTTTATCTCTGTTCTTTTTTACTTCAGTACGTTTTGTGAGTGTCACATTCTCTAAGCTTTTTTCCTCGTCCTGTTTGCTAGAAATTGTAACTGTCACTTGCTGATTCTAAATATAAATGACCTCTATGCTCTTATTTTCTTTCAAACTTCATCATTGCTTACATGCTCCGTCCATAGTATTAGCATCATCCTACTGTAGAGCTACATCTCTGATGCTTAAAATCTTCTCTTCCTCTGTGAGAAAATTGTTCAGCATTTAGTGCCATATAAGAGGACGGGTATTTCATACAATTACAGTACTCGTTTCTTTGTTTCTAACGAACATTTCCTGTTTCTTAATATTTTGTTTAGGCTTTGGAAGGCATATTTCGATAGTTCATATTTCGGTATCACATTTTTACATCGTCTTTTAAAACACTTTGCAGATATTTAAACTTATCTACCTGCTTGATTTTAACATCTCCAATTTGTAGTTCGCAAATTGTATGGTTGTCAACAAGAGAAAAAATGCTGCAGATTCTGTATAATATTTTCCGACCAGGTTTTTTTTTTTATTATTATTCCAGATTTTATGCCATCTTAATTTTTAGTGTTTATTTTTTCACGGCATTTTTCGATATTTTCCTTGGCCTTGTTCGTCTTGAGAATTTTGTCTGGTGCAGAGTGTTCTTCGTGATCTGTTTATAGTGGAAGTATTGGCAGAGTGCAGTTTGCTGAAAAAAAATTACCAAGACATTATCACATCGCCCAAAGAAGAGAGATTATAATCGGAACAAGACTAACAAATCTCCTCATCTGAGAAATTCACCTGAGAATGGATTGGTCGAAATGTTGCAGTCGGATGGGGGAAGCGATGGGGAAGGTAGGAACTAACTAAAAAGAGAGACACTGATTACCATAGACAATCTGTTCTACGGAATTGGCAAACTTCCTACACGCAGTCTTTGGTTGGAAGCAATGTAACAAATGGCGAATAACGGAATGATAGAATCACACAATGACAGTATAAGAGGATGACAGATTAACAAGGTGACAGAATAACATAATGACAATATAACAGGACAGAACAATAGGATGAGAGAATAACAACAGAATAACAAAACAACAGGATTACAGAATAACAGAATAACAAGAAAGATCAAATGACAAATTCTGTTTGCTTATTTCAACTTTACAGAAAGATCCATAAAAAACGATGGAAATTCATAAACATTTAGAGCGATAAAAAACGAAGGAAAAGATAAATCATATATTTTTTTACTAAATGTTACACCAATACAAAGTCCAATCGCCACTGAAGTTAGACTGTTACTGAATATAGTTGCTGCATGAATGTATCAAGAGGAAATATGTGAAAATTATGAGAATAGATAGGATAGACAAAATTTAACCTTGACTTGAAGATGTTAAGTTTTAGTGATCGGGGAAGCATTCTCTCCGGATTCTGTTGCACAAAGTAGCTGTCCCCAAATGAAGTTTTCAGTGTGTAACTTCCTTCTAAACTAATCGAATACGAAGAGAAAGAGGAGTATCCGACCGTGTGGACGTGGTATGATGGGTCCTGGTTGTACAAGTCTGAACTGGTGTGAATTAGGAATATAGTCTACAAGAACATTTCTCACGGAAATAGCAAGAGTAGCAAAAGCGTTGCCAAGTTTTGTATGTGGGAAAGGGGTTGTAGTCTTGAAAATAATTAATCTCCCACAAGGGCACATGGCTGCTTTTGAACTCTATCCAGACTGGGAAATGAGTACTAGGCAGTCTCAATCTTGATCTGACAATTGTAAAGATTGAGCTTAGTAGGAAGAGTCAGATACTTTCGGGAGCGGTACCTGATCGACCATTTTGCCAGAATCTTTAGCGAGGGATCATATATACGAATTCAATTAGGTCTGGAGTGAGCCTAAGTCCCGATAGATATTCAAGACGAATCGTCTCATTGAATAATGCCTTGGCCTTACTTCTGAAAAAGCATTATTTCTTAATTTTGAGTTTGCAGATACATTTTCATATTAATGCAATTATAATTTTGTCAGTCAATCAGAATTATTTTTAGAAAACATTTTTAATCATTCCAAATTTTCAATCGCACCAAATTCTTAAAATATGAGATTTTTTCTCAAAATATTTTCAAGTGATTTTGTTTATTTTTAATTAAGACGGTATAAAGGTTCATATCGCTTTTGTTTTAAGTGAATTTCAAAACCAATATTAATATCTATGTATATAGATTTTGTTCAAGTACATATTTTATGGCACTACATTTCGCCATTTTGATGTGTTTCATAATTCGGTGCTCACAGAAGTTGTCTTGACTCGCCTGAGTAGTTTTTACAGGCTTCCAGAAAATCGATTTTTTTTTCCTATTAAGATACATTTTTAGGGAGTAAGTAGTAATCCGAAGGTGAAAAGTCAGATAAGTATGGCAAGTGTAGTTGGAGATATCAGCCAAGTTGCTTCAATTTCCTTCGGGTTTACACAGAGATGGCGTTGTTCTGACGGAAGACGACACTATTTCGATTGGCCATTTCCGGATGTATTTCATCGATAGCTGCCTTCAATTTCTCCAGTTGGGATCAGCACTTTTGTGATTTCAATATCTGATTTTACGGAAGGAGCTTGTAATCCACAATTACTACGAAGCCCACTAGGTACACAGTAACATCTTTGATTGCAAACCGGATTTTAGATACTAGTGGCTCAATTCTCTTTTTGTTATAAATAATCTAGTTCTCGTCACTTGTAATCATTCTTTTTATCATTTCAACCCAAGCAAGGCAACACAACCACTAAGACGCAAGGGGTTACTGCGTGTCAAAGAATATAAGAAAAAGAAGACATTATTAAGGAGAGAGAAAAATAAAAGATCAAGAATCAAGAAAACAGAAGATAACAATTTTCTTTGCATTTAAAAGATTGAAGATCAAAGTTAACTGGAAAGCAAAATGCCGAAAGAGAATTCAACAAGAGAGAAGTGTGGGAGAAGAAACTGTTAGCATAGAACTTACGGTTACATCTAGCCATTTCAACCGTAAAGTCTATGTACCTTAGCGGAAATTTTATTAGAACAAATATTATGAAAGTCTTTATAGAAAAGGCACAGGGAATATATATTTGAAAAGGGAGAGAAGATCAAATTTGACTGGAAAGCAAATGACCGAAAGAAGACGGGCGATAGAAAAAACTGTTACCACAGAACTTGCAGTTATAGCTAAATATTTAGACTGTAAAATAGTGAAACCCTGTCGGCAAATCCAGAACTGCGTTTAAATTCATAAAGTCTAGGCAACATAGCAGAAATTTCGTCATCAGAACAATTACCATGAAAATATTTACGAAAAAAGCTCAGAGAGCTACGTTATGGCGGTTGGAAAGTCACTGAACCCGAGATGCCAGGTAAGGACTTTTCAGATTCTTCTTTGAGATAACGATATATATTTTTATATATCAAGAACACTATTGGTGGGGGAATGTATCTATGTAAAGTGGGAAAAGTTTTTTTGTAACGCATTTCTTCATTTACAACTTCATCATAACAAATTTGGTCACTACTTAACATTATTCGGATTATTGTCCTCAACTTCGTCGCCATATTTATTACAACGTTTCGGTCGTTGTACGCTCTGGTCTTCTTCAGGTGGTTGGAATGTCGAACTGAACACTTTATTTCGCTCACTGGGGTAGACTGTTCTAGTTCCACGTGCCATGTCTAACGGATGTCAGTTATCAGTTATCTTCTGTTAATTCTCCTCTCCAAGTTCTCCACCACCATAACCAGGTATTGAACTTACACTCTTTGGGTCCTGTCACTAGATCTAACTAACGCCTTTATCCACTGTGCCATGTGTCCTTGAGAACATCTGTGTACGAAGGCCTCAATATCTCGCCTGATTACAGTCGAAATAGCTAAATGCGACCGTCGCTTTTACTCCAATACTTTCTTTTCTCGTACTTCCAGCCCGTACAACTTCCTTCCGTTTCCTTGCTTCCCTCATAACTACAATCATCAACAATCGCCATCATTTATCTTCTTGAAACCGGTACATCTTTTGTCCTTTCCTTAATCTTCCTTATACTGAGTTTTTATCTCTCACTTTCACTCTCTGTATCCCTCTGCGTACTAGTGGCATTCCCACCTTGCATGGGGTGAAATGATTTTTAAAAAAACAAGAAGACAGAAAGAAAGAACAACAGACATCATTAGTATCCAGAAAGAAGACAAATAGTTGGAACATCATAGCAGTATCAGGAGTCACAATGGAGAAAAATAGTACGAGAAAAAGTATCAAGTATAAAACCTGAAACAGCAACGTTTCGGAAGCTTCAGAAAGGTAGATTTTATTCGTGTTGTTAAAAAGAGAAACCGCAGAATGTGGATTTGTTTCTGTGTATATATTATATTTTATACTTCATATTTCTGCTACACGCGTTTACGGTCTCTTGACCTTCTTCAGGCAAATAAAAGGAATAAATTTTAAAAGAATAAATTTACTTCATTTTGCGATCAAGGCCCACTACAAATACAGAAAACGAATATGAGACATTAAAAGAACATAAGGTAAATTGATTCTTCAATATAGAACCTGTATGGATGAGGTCTTTTACAAACATCTCTGCAGGCATTTTGATATACATCACATTTTTTTATTTTTTATTTTTAATAAATTTGTTATAAATTGAGACCTTGTTCATTTAGTTAGCCCTACAGTATGAATAGTTTTTTTTTCTTTTTTTATGAAGAACTGTCTTTTATCTTTCCCATAAGATCAAGTTTAAGCTCTAATGCAGCTTGACAGTCATGAAGTAGTTGAACGTTCTAAAACATTAACTGAGCAAAGGAAATACATTCAAGCAGAATAGTCATTTAATCTTAATCCTTAGTTATATCCAAGGTTATATTCTTCACTTTGGCTAAAAGGCACCGGAGTACAAGGTGTCACTGAGAGTGGAAGAAACCGAACGGACAATAAAAGAACGGAATTCAAAAAGGTAGAAAATAATCAGAGACGTTGAATTTATATTTTAGAAAATATTAGCATAGAAACATAGGTTACATCTGACAGTTTATGTAGTAAAATCACGTGACCTAACTGCCAATCTAGTACTGTGCTTAAATTCGTTAATTTGAGATATCAATGCCGACAGCTCATAAGAAATGCTGAACTAGGATTTGCTGAGAAACACCTCATACGATAAGAGTTGTTTTAATTACCCACCCAATGTTGTTCTGGTGAGAGATATTTCAAATTATACTAAGTTAAAAGTTAATAAACAATAGTCGCCTCTTTTTTATTAGGATTAGATACTTTGTATCGTCTAGTCCATACTCCTCCCTGTCTTTTGAACGGGAGTAAAGACTCATCTCTTGTTTCCTGTTTAGGCAGGGGTTTCCGGTTTTCTTCTTCTGAGGCCTTAATAAAAGTAGCTGTCGAGTAATTTTGGTCATATGAGTGAATTGTGGCTACGTCTCTTCATACTGAGGGTACCGGTTTGGAAGTCTTTCGGTTACTGCATTCAAACTGGTAGTTAGGAGTCTGAAATCTTGGGTAGCGTCTATAGAGACTGCTCTGGTCAACAGTCGTATAATATCGGTATTCTTGCAGTGCCATATCACGTATGGAAACGTGTCCCTGCAAGCACTTCTGCTGGGAAATCCTAAGATCGCACCATACTGCAGACTGCATCAATTCCAAGTCAGCACATATTCCCTTAAACGACCGGCAGCTACTATTATTCTTGGCTTTTTTTCTACTCGAAGTAAGACACCATGACGAAAAGCATCCAATGGAATACAAGTAAACCAACTTGACAAGAAACACCTAAAGACTTCAAACTTTCTTTCTCCAACATTCGTCGTCTTTGTACTAATTTCTGCAGAATGGAATCGTTCATCATGAAACCCCCACCCCACCCCGGACATCCTAGCTCTCTGTGAAACTAATCTTATTTTTTCAATCTCCTCCTCTGAATTCTCAGTTCCTGGCTATTTTCCTCTATTTAGAAAGAACTCAACACCTCCCACTGGCCAGGGAACTCTCTCTCTCTCTCTCTCTCTTGACTTCCCAGACCGTTCATACATGTGCCCCCAACTTTCTCTAGTAAACTCAGTCAGTTTTTTTTCTTCCCCTCTCAATCCACTCCCTCCCATGATGTGTGAGTGTGTGTGTTATGACCAAGAAATTGGTTAAGGAATAACAAAATAAGAGGTTGTAAATAAATAGTGTATTGAACAGTAAATACAACAGAAGTGTGTTACACAACTTGGGAGTATGTGTCGGTTGGCCAGCGTTCAGTCTATATCACTCTTCCTTCCGAGGCTTACTTTCCTACTACATTTATAGTAAGTGGAAGAGTCCACAACATTCTCACTTTTCAGCTTGACTCCGCATAGTCTTTTTTTTTTCATTACCACACAGTAATTTATTCAACCAAAAAATATAAAAGCAAAAAAATCAGCAACAACCACTTTGAAAAAAATCCATATAGGAAGTACGTCACATTTTTTTTTTAGATTTACGACACGCATTTCAGGAATTACAATAGTCTCTATTCATTATTCCAAAAATATTTTTAAAAAAGATTGGATAAGTTTTAATGGTAAATCCAGTGAGTATTGTGTTTTTCTCGTAATTCAAAAGTTTATCAAAGAGGACATTTTTTCTCTCATTCTTTCCCTTTTCTGCAGTCATGGTATGAAATGAATGATATTTAATATCTTTTCCTTTTCGGGCTGACTTCTAACGGTTCCGTGAACTTACTTTACCTTTTGGGCCTTCTGAGCTCTGGTACCGATAATGGTACTGGTACCTCGAATGTATCAAAGATGACGTCCATAGTGTCATCTTCTATGGGATCCTTGTCGATTATACATTCATACCTTCTTCTGATTTGGTTAACATGACGCTTATGTACAAACTTCCGTCAATGAACCATCTACATCATGTTCCCAATTTGTTTGTCAATTATCCATGTCTTCCAGTGAGTTTATTATTCCTAAATACACGAAAATAAACCTTTTCGACGATCTTAAAGCGGTTTTTAAGCATTTTATTCTTATTACCTGCTTTTGTTTCATTCAGAGTGATTTTTTCAAATACCGACTTTATTTTCCTGGCAAACATGACCTCCGCTGGCGTCTTGGTAGATGGAGCTCTACTATTAGGAGTCAACCGACTCCTAATAGCAGTATGGCCGTAACTGTTGTATAGCCGTATCGATGGGAGTAGCTCTCGCCTTCCTCGGTGCTCTCTTAAAAGTATCTACAAAACGCTCTGCCTGCCCATTATTTCTTGGGTGATATGGCGCCGTGGTAATGTGTTCAATCAGGAATGACTGACAAAGCTCCTTAAATTCACACGGTGTAAACTGTGTGCCATTGTATGTTACAGTGCAGTCAACGGCTCCGAAATTGGCAAATAGCCCGTGTAAAAACTTGACTGTCACTTTCGCGGTCGGCTTCTTACATTCCCATACTTCTGGCCACTTGGAATGACTGTTAACTACGACGAGGTTGTGAAAACCATCAAGTGGTCCAGCAAAATCAATATGTATCCGCGAGCACGGACGATCGGTTTTAGGCCAGGGACTGAATTTTATCGGGGGTGCTTTAGCAGCCAAAGCACATCCTTTGCACGATCCTACCGTGTTTTCAATATCCCTGTCCATGTTGGTCCAGTAGACATAACTCCAAATCAGACTCTTCAGCTTTGAAGTTCCCAGATGATCAACATGGAATTCCTTTAGTGTTCTACTGCGAAGTGTAGATGGGATTACTACTCTGTCTCCGTACATTAATATGTCGTTACAGATTGAGTAAACTTCTGAAATACTCTGATCTTTGCATTTTAATTCGTCCTTTACTTCCTTTATGAAGTCATCATCGAATGCTTTGTCTGTTATTTCGTCGATTGTAATTGGAAGCTCCCTGACAGTATTGACAGTATTGCACAAGGTACTTTTTACGTCGACCTCTGTTCTTATGCCAGCAATGACTGTGTCTTGCAGGGGGTCAGCATACTTAGGTATCAATCTCGATAACCCGTCTGTATGACAGGTTTTAGTAGATGGGAGAAACTCTATTTTGTAATTATAATTGAAAGGAAAGGTTCCCAATCTTTGCAGTCTATTAGCCGTATGTGTTTGCAGACCTTTTTTGATCCAAAGATAGTCAGGAGTGGACGATGGTCTGTCTGCAACACAAAGTGCCTTCCATGAATAAATCTATGGAATTTAGTCATTGCAAAAATGATTCCTAAGGCTTCCTTTTCTATTTGCGCGTAACCCCTTTCAGCTAGTAATTGTGTCCTAGATGTATAGGCCCATAAACTTCATAGTGTCACCAGTTACTCCTTTAGCTATTCGGCTCGTTCTTAAAATCAGCTTACCCAATTTTTTCCATGTTTGATAATTAATTATGAATAAGTTTGAACTCGAATAAAGCTGTAGCCGTATATTTTCTTTACCTATTTGTACTTCAATACATTTTCTGATGTTAGTACATTCTGGTTCATCAGACTTGGTAATATTAACAAAACCTTTCTTTTGTCTTGCGCATAATCATGCAGTGGGAACGTTTGTGTCCCACTTTATCGCAATTAAAACATTGTTTATCTTTAAACGGACAATCTCTATAGCAATGCAATTAACCACACCTGAAACATGGTCTTGACAACAAAATAACTTTATTTTTTGGTTTGGCCATTTGAAATTTTCTTTGGAGTTTTTTTTCTTTAATGTGAGCCACGCCACTGACGCCCATGAAACGCTGGCAATCTTCTGCAACTTACTGTAAAGTAAGGTCGGGCTCGTTTTCAGGCTTGTTGAGTACCCAACGACGTATTTTGGCGTCTTTCGATGAAATCAAACCCTGGACGAAAGTCAGGCATTTAAAATTATAGGCGCATAACTCTGCCAATTTGAAATCATAGCAGTGTTCATTGACTACACTCGCGAAAGTAGTATAATCTCCGTCTTCTTTGCGGGTGAGATTCGTGCATTTCCTACGCTTGTGGAACAGTGGCGTTTTTGGACTGAAGAGTTCTGTTAATGATTGAACCGCCTCTTTTAATTTCAAGTCACTGGTTTTCTTAGGCAAAATATAGTAAACGAACTTAGTATATTCTACTGTCTGTGCCTAATTTTCTGAGAATTAGGCGAACCTTTTTATAGTCAGTACAATTTGCACAGTACGTATTGTATACGTCCTCGTAACGTTTAAAATAGGAAGCGATCGTAATTTCATTTTCAGGTGCGTACGTGAAGTTTTCACTAGGACTACATATAGCATGTGGAGAGAACGCGTTCTCGCTATCCTCATTTTGTCTTTTGTTGGATAAGTGTCTTTGCTCATTCTGTGTTTTAAGGAACAATTCCTCAAGGTCAGGAAGGTAAAGAGGCCGTTCCTAAAAAAAACGGAAGCAAAAACTAAAAAGAACAGAAGAGTTCTCCTCTCTAAAGAGGCCAAACTCTCATGAGGTCAACTTAAGGGAAAACAACTGTGGTCTCCCTACATAATGAAGATTATGGGGGACAGTAAAGACAGGAATTATTTGCATTGCCCGACAAGGGGATTGAACTCATGACTTAATATTTGACGCATTATGATTATTCTTTTTTCCTTCTTTGTTGATTAATCGCCGTAAGTGTTAAAGTCTTTAGACCTGCTTTTCACAATATGTGTCCCAGACTTTTCAACCGTTTCTTTCCTATTGTTAATATGTAGTTGTAGTTTATGTTTCCCTTAAAATTTCCTTGTTTATCATGAGGAAACGGACATGCGTTCGTGCAAAAGGATGCTGAGAATATTATCGACGGAGCGTGCAAGCAGCGAAGGTTTTTTAAGAAAAATGCAAATAAGTAGGACCCTTATACATAGAATCAAGAAAAGAAAGTTAAAACGTCTGAGAAATATAATAAGGAAATAAAGTTCGAAAAATGTAACACTCATGGACATATCGAAGGCAAAAGAGACAAGATGAAACAGCAAGTGACCTACTTGACGAGTAAATAGATGGCAGAACATAGTCCCGAAGGGATATTTGAAAAAAAGCAAACATTTTTAATGTTGTGGATTCCGGGAATGGAATCCTGCACAAATAAATAAACAACGCCAGTAACTGAGATAGAAAAATAAGTGTATTAAACGTAAGAATACAGACTTGAAGAGAAGATTAGTAGTCCAGGAATGCGGGTTAGTAGAAAGTAATATGTACAAGTCTCTGTAAGTGAAGCCGTAATTATCTCTCTCTCTGGACTCTCGTATAACTCTCTGTGAACACCCTGTGTACTGTCTCCGTATCTCTCACCCTGACTCAACGTATCTCAACCTGAAGGTATTCTCTCTGTCAGTATAAGTATACTTTGGACGAGTCCATCTTGTGTAAAAGGGTCTGCCCCACAACAGTTAAGAGATGTCGTTATTTCTGAGAGGACGTATTTACACTATTTACATCGTTCGGAATGTTTATCCCAGCTTTATTGCCATATTCCCGACATTTCGGTCGTTTTACGCTCCGTCCTTCTTCAGGTGATATAAGTTGGAATTTCGAATTCAACCATTTATTTAGTCTACAGGGGGGCGTAGATGGTTCTAATTCCACGTGCCATACCGTTTGGGGGATATCTAAGTTTCAGTTAATTCCCTTAAGTAACTCAACTCACCAAGGTTTTGTTCCTTTGTCGAAAAAAACTAACCTTCGATGCAGTAAAGGAGGGGGGGCAGAAGAGAGCAGCAACAGCCTGGTAAGGGTTGCAAAAGGAGTCCTCCTCTTGCGACCCGCTCCAACTAAGTCTAGTAACTGAGAAGAAAAAAAAGTAATACTCTTTCAGCACGACAATTAACCAGTCACGGAGGACGATTTTTATAAGGAGGCTAACCGCTTCCCACAATCCTCCTCCTACCAAGACCATAAATATAAATTGGTCACTTACTTCCAGTTTAGCTGGGCACAATTCCCCCGAGGCTGAAGCAACCCGTCCGTAAGTACCACCCTCTCTCTTCCTCTTTCCTTTTCTTCACACCTTTTGCTGTTACCAGAAACTGAACTCAACATTCTTTGGGTCAAGTGACTATTTGAATTACTCAACTGGTGCTTTTATCTCCAATGGCCATACAAAGACTGTAGATAATTGTTAAGTGATGTTTTTAAAAATAAATGTTCACCTAATACAAATCCCGAGCGTCACTAAAGGTAGAATTTACTAAATGAGGTTGTTGTATCGACGTCTGATGGATAAGGAGGAAGTGTCAGATATCAGATACGTATGATGGGTTTGTTCCATAAAGTAGAGGCTGTTGAGGAGAAGCTGTTCGAGTGGAACTTCTTTTTTATCATTGTAATACAAAGTGAATGATAATGGTTCGTCCGTGTGTGTATATGGCATGATTGGTCTGACGTGTATGTCTCTGAAATGGTGGAACTGAGGAATGTAGCTCGTCAGGCCATTTTCCATGAAAATAACAATGAAATAAGGAGAATCATAAAAAAGGAATCTTTGGGAGAGGGTTTGTAGGGTGGAAAATATTTCACTGCCTACACACTCGAGTAAACGCATTTTGTACTTTATCGGGGCTGGAAAGAGAAGAATGGACAACTCCAGACCAAAGTTACGGCAGTAATTCTCCAGTCTTGTTTCTTGTCAGGGTAGAGCATGGCAGTTACTTTCTGAGGAGGTATAATGAACCGAGCAATTTTCCAGCGTCTTTAGCTACATATGATAGGAAGTTGTGGAGAGCCATGAACGGAGAAAGAACAAAAGGGAGAAGGGACAATTCAATAATGGAAATATGGAAGCTTAAAATTTCGTTAACTGAAACGTCTGTCAAAATATATGCTCCATCCGAAATAATATATTTTGATGATTTTTTTTGTTTCTATATTTATTTTTTTTATTTTTATTTATTTTTTATTTTTATTTATTTTTTAATTTTTATTTATTTTATTTTTTCCTCCGGTTTCCTTTGATACGCCAGCTGCGTTTCCGTATTGCTATAATGTTTTCATTCGACACGGATGAAGAACTGAATCCGTCCATTTTCGCATATTTTATAAAAGAACATTCTAAATTTCAAAGACCACGCCGCTGCTAATTATCTCAGGCACGGCTGTAACAATTTAACCCCCCCCCCCAAAAAAAAAACAAAAAAAATCAAAAAAATACCACAAAAATTCCCTCTAACGTGTGCTGTGTGTTATTTCTAGGTTACTTTTACAACTACGAATCGTTTTAAACTGGCTGCATTTAGATCTGTAACGACTTGGTGACTCATTTGCCTGAATTGCACATTCATCGTGTATCTGTGTCTGCAGATACAAACACAAAATTGCATTAGCGCTAAGACGTTATCTATCGCTGCTAATTTTC
>OZ038488.1:45026534-45059034 GCA_964036315.1 Acanthosepion esculentum
AAAGGGCTTCCACCTCAAGTTGAAAGCTGTAACTTACTTAATATAAAGAAAAATTAAATTTGGAACACTAGAAATCTATAAGATAAATTCTGCTACTACTAATAATACTACTAATAAGCATAATGATAATAAGTCACATTGACTAAGTAGTTAAGGGCTGCACAAGTTTCAGTTATTGATTTCACAGAAATAATAATAAAAATAAAAAGGTTAATCAATATTTTCTATGTTAATTAATTATTTTTAAATAAATTTAAATGAGAACCTTGTTTTGTTTTGTTTTTAAGAAAAAGTACGCAAAAATCGCATTCGAACAAAAAAAAAGTTAAATTATTATTTAAAAAAGAGAAAATGTTGGTTTTGAAAAAAATAGTTTTCAATAGAAAGGAGTGAAGTAAAGAAACTCGGGACCTGTCATTGTTGGTGACAAACCAGTCACACTTGTTTGTTTTTTTTTGCTCGAATGTGACGACCATCCTCTGTTGTGTTGCTGATCGAACCAACAACGTGCGTCGTTGTTGCTGGTTGGGGAAGTTGTGCGACCGAACGTACTTGCTGGTCGTTGTCTTACGTTACTTCAGTGATGGTCGTCATGACGTAGTAGTAGTAGCATCAGCGCATTATTTAAGCTGAAAACACGACCACCACCACGGTGCTGCTTACGATACGGTTTCGTGGACTTACTCGCCGCGGCGTTACGTACAAAAAAAAAGGTCTCAGTGTTGAAGATTCTTGTTGTTTGGTACTTTATTGATATATTGTTGATATTGGGTTCGGTGCGTCACATATACCAACAGAGGTGGTGCCCGTTGAGTGTATGGTGTGTTGTTGTTATTGTAGTTCTTGTTATTGTTGCTGCTGCTGTTGTGGCGTTGGTGGTGGAGGCGGCGGCGGCGGCGGTGGTGGTGTGTGTGTGTGTGTTGCGAAGAAGGTGCCACCCTCGGGTTGTTGCTCTGGATACCACGGCTTCGGTGCACATGTTTGCTTATAATAACTAACCGCTTTTGGAGTTTTGTCGGCCCTACACAATTATGACTGCTAAACTCTCCTTGGCTATCATCCTTTACATCGCATTGAGGAATATACAGTACACAATAGGTAAGTAAAATCCTCTTTTATTCCCATTCTTCAAGAAGGCTACTTGTGAACATTATTATTATTACTATTATTAATAATAAATAATGAAAAGCCTTTCTCAGAAACTCTTAGACAGTTGCCTGTTCAGTTGTGGGTCATCTTATTTTTTTTCATTTTTTTACATCGAATATTTGTCATTGCTGGTTTCACCCCTGTAACCCTTTGAAGCTGGCACAAGATTCACCAGCTGTTAAAGCAGAAATGACAGAACATTAGACGAATAAAGAAACAGACGGATACGTATACGGAACATCAACACAGTCATTAGATCCTCATTCTTGCTAATTTTTATCATTATCACACAGGGAGTTGATAAAGATATGAGCACATTTGGGGAGCTGAAAAGTACCAATTCTGAATCAAGTACAAAATAAGCAGTAAAGCAAAAGTAGAGGTACTCTTAAACAAACAGATCGGTTTATGCTTCTAAAATATATTGAGAAATCGAACGATTTGACGTTGTTTAGATAATATTAGCGGACAAAGCGAATTGATAGAAAGAAAACTAATTTTTCAATTTCGGTTTCAGAATTAGCCAAGCAGACGCTTAATGAAATGTTTGGTTAGTTTAATAAAGATTATACTTGTAGTGGTACTACGACTATTGTTACTACGACAACGATTGTTACTAGTGCTACTACTACTATTATTATTATTATTATTATTATTATTATTAATAATAATAATAATAATAATGATAAAAAGACGATGCTGTAAAATACTTATTTTCTACCACCAGTCTGCGAGTAAAATGTTATCGAAAATTTTGCTTATTTTAATATTTCTCTATTTGAAATTTGACCCTAACACAAGCGGTACAGTTCCTCACCGGCTGACTTGCGATAATAAACCCGTGTTCTCGTATTATTTATTTATTCTTTAATAAAATTCAGTTTCAGGCCAATTGCATGGTATGGGATAATCTTTAAGGCAAAACACACGCCACAACAGATGCTCTGAAGATAAAACAACAGAACTGAAGAAATGAGTTTGCAAAAAGCGAGGATCAGTGTTCATTTCTAAAAGTGCCTCCAAATAAATCGGTTCTTGAAAGGTAATCGTTGTTTTCTCATGATATTTTCCACGATCTTTCCTATAGTAAGCAACTGGTATTTTTTTCTCCGGGATTTTCTTTTAGTAATTCTTTTCGTCCAACAAGTATTCTAAACATATATTTCCTTTCCTCATCGCCAGTACAAAAATAGTTAATGTTTTAATATGCATCCTCAATACAATAAAATTGCGGGTATATTTAACAAAACAAACCGATTATTACAAGCCATGAGTACTTCAACGTGCTACTGCATTCGTTTACACATATACGCATTCTAGTCTTATATGAGGTGATGTCTCTCGCCGCCATATTCGGCGTGAGATTTTTATTCTTAATTTTTAAATAAACTTAGTACGTTGATTATATATATATATATATATATTAACCTCACTGTATCTGAACCTGGAACCTCTGCAAACCATGAAATGACGCCTTCTTTTCATATTTCCTTGCGAATCTGTCCGACTCATTCTTCAGTCCGGTACGAGTCAGGAGTTAAAACGCAAACTCGAGGAAAAGGTCTGTTCACACGCATTCGCTTTGATGCACATATACACACACCGCGTATATGTATCCGAAGTTGTAATACACCCTCTTTCACACGCATGCATTCCACTCCTGCGATAGTTACATTTGATTTATACGCGTTGAAGCGTGGCAACATCCATTGCACTACGGGGAGGTGGATAAGGGAATCGAGGCCCCCATTTTTTTGCTAAAACTGAAAACTAAATTTGATTTTGTGGCTTCAATCTATGACTGGGCGACTGAGCTCTCCGGTGTCATTTATCAAAAATCATTTCTGTCAATAATTTGCAAAATAAATGATAAAAATTCACTTTTTTTTTTTACTGTTTTTACTTGAAACGTTAACTACTAAAACTTTTATATCAGCAATTAGTGTAAAAGAAAAGCAAAATAAATGTGCTTTTAAAATCAAAACGAAAGGAAATGTTTACTGAGGCATAATAGGTTTTAAAAAGTGTTTATTTGAAGAGAGGACCAGCTAAAGAATGAAGAATCAGGAATAACTGAATAACTGATTTAGCACCCTCACTTTTAACATTTGATTTACCGCCCCACCCCAACTATCTCTTTTTATTATCTAGGGTCCTGCTTGTTTCACATCTGTAAATACACGAAACACTTAAAACTAATAATTATGTTCAAGCCTATTAAATCTAGTTAAAACACACAATACCGGCAAGTGCTAACAACACTCTTAATATTCAGAATTCGTTATAATTTTGGAACAGGACAAAATTGGCTTTCGACATTCAAATATCCGTCTTCTAAAATCTGCCATATCAAAAGCCATGGACGATTACATTAAAAGTGATTATACGATATTATTAGCATGTATATTTATACAAATACACACACACGTGTGTGTGTGTTTGTGTGTGTGTGTGTGTGTGTGTGTATTTGTATAAATATACATGCTAATTGAATCTATCAAATGCTTTCCTTTATTTACGTTATTTACATTCGGAGTAATATCCTTTGTTGGTATTATCGCAATGCTTCAGCCATTGTTCTGTTCGGCCTTCTTCAGTTGTCTGTCGTCCAGGTAAGCTTCAGGAAATTTTCAGGGCTTTTACCACAGAACAATAGCCAAATGGATTAAATCCTTGGTTCGTCAATTTGGTAGCAAAGTAAATAAATTAAAAATTAAATAAACTGTTCAGTTTGAAATTCTCTGAAGGTTACCCGAATCGATAGACACCTGAAGAAAGCCAGTTGGAAAATGGTCGAAACTTGCGATAGTAACAAGAAAGATGTGTATATTAGTTCGAATGCAAATAATGATAACACCTTATCCTATAAATTAAAACTAAGAAATTAGAAATATCTCGTCAATTTAGTATTGCTTAGTTGTTGCATACCCTATTTCCACCCAGACTGGGCCAGTAAAACCTGGTAAAACTCACAGGTGTCACCTTTAGCCCGGGTCGTACAGCCTCGTAAACGGGACTAGCAGTTACTGAGCAGTACTAGAGAATGAGACATACTTAGACATTGACATCAGAACAATCACAGACAGAAAAATGCCCCTGTTCTGTAGATTAAATATAGGATTCGCTTCAAAATTCCGTGAAGGTTACACGGATTAGCTGACGTCTGAAGAAGTCCGGAAGGGTCACCAGTCGAAACGTTGCGATAAGAAAACAAAGATGACACTAGACCGAACGTAAATATTGATAATTCCTCAGCCCTGAAATTCAGACAGAGAATGTGTTTATATATATATATATATATATATATATATATATATGTTTCCTAAAATCTCTTTCGTTTTAAATATTTTCTTGCGGGTACATAATTTTGTTTTCCCCATTAAAACAACTCCCCTCCTTGGCGAACACAATGTTGAAGATAGAGAAACATAAACTCGTTAGCTTTTCTTTCTTCTTTCTCTTTTTGTTTTTCGATTTACCACCTCCGGTAAATATAACTATTTTTTTTTCTTTTCTCTTTTCTGGTCTTTATCACTTGTTCTTCACTTTAAAAAATGACTTTTGTTATTTTTTTCTTTTTCTTCAGTTCCCCTCATCTTCACAATAACATTAATTCCAATTTACTATATGTGTTACCATTTAGTATGTTTATTCTAACAAACTGTAGTTTATGTGAGTGTTCATTCCTATATATATATATATATATATATATATATATATATATATATATATATAGGTAAAATAAGAAAAACTGGAGTATGTTAGCGATTTGTAACATGTTTTAATATCCTAAAATAATATATATATATATATATATATATGTATATATATATATATATATATATATATATATATCAAGTATATGGTGCAGTTCAATTTACATTACATGAATCCTATCTGCTTTTTGTATGAATGACTCATGTAATATATATATATATATATATATATATATATATATATATATAATATATGTGCATATATATATATATATATATAATATATGTGCATATATATATATATATGTGTATATGTATATGTATATATATATAATATGATATGTGCATATATATATATATATAATATGATATGTGCATATATATATATATATATATAATATATGTTTGTATATATATATATAATATGATATGTGTGTATGTATATATATATATATATATATATATATATATATATATATAATAATTATTTAAAAACATATGATTCCTTCGCTACCTGAGAGTTCTCATGTTTCAATAGAGGAACCAAAAACTTCAATATAATTATTAAAATTAAATTGAATTAAATTATCAAGCTCTGTTTCATCCTCAAGCGAAATGTTTGAAAAAAAGTTTATAATTTAGGCTCTACTTTTGTATTGAGCACTGTTTTTAAAAATAAATAACAAAAATACTAAAGACATTCGGATTATTTACCTAACGTGTTCTTTTCTATTCTTCTATATATTTACACACACAGACACACACATACACATATATATATATATATATATATATATATATATATATATATATATATATACGTAATTTTTATATATATAATTTATATATCATATATGCGCGGTACTTATAGTTTTTCTCTAACGATTGCAAATGATGTAAAACTTAGGATCAAAAACTCACATCATAGCAATATATATATATATATATATATATATATATATATATATATGTATGTATGTATGTATGTATGTATGTATGTATTATGTACGTATGTATGTATGTATATATTGATATATAGTGAAAATTATAAGCGTCTATCTTGACTTAGGTCTTTAATCTACAGGAACATGGGACAGTCAGTACGATACCACCGCAAAAAATAAAACAAACGGGAAAAAAACATAAAAAAAACAGACTGATTTCTTTTGGCCATTTAGGTTATGAACCTGAAGTTCTTTGATGAAAATTACCCACAAAAGGTTTTAGAACTTTCTACAACTAATTCTGTTTTTACATTTGTTTATCTTAATTCTTCTTTAATCAGGGGATCGAATCGGCGAACGTTGTCCCCAATTCCACGTGTAACCGACTGAATCAAAATACAAGTTGCTTTGTTAAATTTGTCTCAATTTGCAAGTCTTCAACTCTTCAGTCTTTGTCTTCCGGCTTTATTGCACATATAAAAATATTCCATTTGTTTTAAGTTATGAAACACTATAGAATATTTTGTCTGGTAAAAGTTTAATTTACTATTGCTTCCTATTACGAAGTAACTATATATAGATGAACTGGGCGGATTCAAGCAGAAACAAGAGCAGATGCTCTTTTAAAACAGTCAAGTGGTGAGGAATGCAAGGTCTTCAGTAGGAAAACGTTTAATTAGATTTCCTTAATTAAACATCGAAATTTCCAAATTGATCGAAATGTGTTGAAATTGTGCAGTTTCAAAGAAAGATGAAGACAAACGCTAGTGAATAAATTATATTTTCAGAGAGAGAAGGGACAAAGATGCGTCTAATTAAAAATAATTGCTGAACTATAAAAGGTCCATTAAAAGAAAAAAAAAGATTTCAAATCCTCCCCTCTTACTAGTAAGTATATCTCAACACATGTTTGACTGACCTGTTACTTCATTTTTTTACGGATTATCAAGATTTCACAGGTTATTTAAAGCCAGAAGATATTTTTAGATTGTAAGAATTATTTGCTTTTTAGATAATAAAGATTTACTGATACAACTAATTAACCCACAGCCAAGGGAGAAGAGGTGGGTTCATACCTTCCACAATTATATTCGCGACTAAATAAATATAACGAACCCATCTGGACTTGGAACTCGGATCTCCGATTTCCAATTTCAAGCCGTTGCCCATTACACTACCCGCACATCCAACATATGTTATATTTACTGAGTGACCATATACGTTAGTTTCATGAATTTGCATGAAAACTTTACAAAAAAGACTGTTCAGCAATGAAGCTATGTTTTATGCGAACGGTGAGGTTGAATGACAGAATATTCAGTTTTCTTTATGCGCCGTGTCCCTGCAGAAGTAGGTGATGATGGCTCTCCACATCTTCCTGTCTATTGTATCTCCTAATAAACCTCGTCTTTCTGTTATCTCTCCTAAGGCTTATTTCGTCATCAAGCTTACTATTTTATGCGTTACTAAACTCTCTGCCTTTAGCCATCTATATCTTCTGTGGGTATCAAATTTTCCAAGCACTCTTTCCTCATTATATGCCCTGTCTCTTCCTCATGTTAAATATATGTTTCATTTTTGTTTCCATTTTCTCCAAAACTTCGTCGTTGTTCACATGGTTGGTCCATGGTGTCGTCAGTATCCTTCTGTAGAATCCCATTTCTGTTGCTTCAAGTCTCCTCTTCATCTTTGAAGAGATCGTTCAGCAGGACAGATATCACGTTACAGTTTTGTAGACTTTTCCTGGTTTCTAGCAAAATTTTCCTATTTATCAGTACTCTACATTTCACAAAAAATCCGGGTTGGATGGACCATTTCCAAACAGCAAGGAACACACTGGATTATAGTGTCGTGTGGATTGTGGAATGCTCATGTGTTGGAACCGTTTTTCTTTGATGGTACCGAAACTGGTGGGACATACTTTACCATGTTGAGAGGACAGTTAATGTTTCAAATTAAAAGGTTAGATGATAGTACCCTTTGAGTGGTTCCAACAGGATGGAGCTCATGCTCATTATGCCATGGCGGTAAGAGACTGGTTAAATGACAGTTTTCCTAACTGGATTGTGAGACTTGGTCATATGGAATGGGCTCCACACTCACTAGATATTAGTCTCCTTGACTTCCTTTTCTAAGGTATGCTGAAACAGGTGTAACGATGTATCCAGAGTTTACGGTCACCCTGTTTAAGGATAGTGAAGCTTTTGGTAGTATTCATTATTATTATTGTTGTTATTATTATTATTATTATTATTATTATTATTACTACTACTACTACTACTACTACTACTACTACTACTACTACTACTACTTCTTTTGATATCTATTGTACACTCATTTTCTTCCGGGTCCCAACCAAAGACGTGTAACCAGAAATGGTATCATGGTATTTTCTACTGACCATTTTTTTAAACTAAGAGCACACACATTTGACATTGATAAGGCCTTTGTGTGACCTCTACTTGTGAGAAAATGTTTTGTATATCTTTAAGGAATCGGCCATTGGAGACCCAATAAGTTTCTTGGAATATTTTACAATAAAACCGAGGGCTCCAATCACAACTGGAATTATTTATGTCTTCATGTGCCACATCTTTGAGATTACCGCTTCAAGATCCTTATAGTTTCATAGTTTTTTGTTTGCTGATACATATTCCATTCCTTGGAGAACCCGACATTACAAGTGAAGCGGTTGAAAAGATGGACGACCATTCAGAGTTGATGCTATATGTTGAGAGAATGTAGCATATGTATGCCAATGTTGGGACAATTGTCATTGTAGCCATTGGATCGGTTCCAAAGAATCTTCAGAAACACCTTGATGCCATCTGAATCGCATCCAACATAACATCGTTGCAACCCCCACCCAACCACAAAAAAAAATCAACAACTTTCTTAGACATAGAAAAGTGTTATCTGATATCTTAGATTTGACAGAGATTCGCTTAAATTTAATTTAGATGTGTGAAAACATAAACAAGTATATTCCAACAAACACAGCAAAAAAACAACAATAATAATAATAATGATAATACGAGAAAAAGCGTAAACAAGGATCTTCAAATGAAGAAAATGGCATCTAAAAACTACTGTCATACCTATAATAATTGAAGCTCTGGGTATATATATAAAAAAAGGTACAGGTAAGAATATTAGTTAAGAAGATTCATGGCAGACTCTCTTTACTTGAGATTCCAAGAAATGCTGTGTGGAGTGTTACCAATGTAAAGAAAATATTAGTGCACAGGTCGGCAACCTTTTGCTATATGCCGACTTAGGGTTTTAAAATCATTCAATGTGCCAACAGCATATGTATTTTTATACAAGTCAAGGTCAATATACCTGTTCTACAATTTATTTTATATAGTAATATATAGTAGATATACTTTAGTATATATTAAAATTGAAACAGCTAAATATCTTTGCGTTTTAGCAGTTATTGGTTCGGACTTCATGATGTCTTTTGCGATTGCGTGCCATAGGACATTGCTTGGCGTGCCACGTACAGCACGCGTGTCATAGGTTGTATTGAGGAGTGACTCGGTAAGGAATAATGGTTATTAGAAAGCAGAAAGGAAAAGATAATATCAATAATAATATTACTACTAATAATAATAATCATCATAATAAAATTTTATTATTTTTAGAAAAATTATCTAAGTTCTAACTTACAGTCGAAAAGTTTACATGGATTTTTTCAAAACAATGAAAACTGTCTGACAATTTTATTTTAATGGTAGAAAAAGGTGATCAAAAATGATTTACTATTATTATTATTATTATTATTATTATTATTATTATTATTATTATTATTATATTTCCTTTCATTTCCGGTGTTTACTCATTTATTTCCGGGTCCCTCACAGAGACCTAAGATCAGAAATGGCATCATGAAATTTTCCACTGAGCAATATAAAATAAATCCCACATTTTACATTGATAAAACCCTTCGTAAGGTATGGGCTGTACACAGTTGTTTTATTTTGTTTTTGTTTTTGTTTTTGTTTTTGTTTTTGTTTTTGTTTTTGTTTTTGTTTTTTGTATTTTAACTCATGAGCTACCAGGAATGAGTCCATTGGAATCTTTTCCAATCAACCTGAGGTCTCCAACTACAATAGGAATTGTTGATGTTCTCATGTGCCACATTTTTGAGATTTCGATTTCATTTATTATTATTATTATTATTATTATTATTATTATTATTATTATTATTATTATTATTATTATTATTATTTCCTTTAATTTCTGTTGTATACACATTTCTTTCCGAGTCGCAACCTAACATCAAAAATAGCTTCAAGACATTTTCTACTGATCATTTTAGTAAAACGGAAACAAAAAAAACTAAGATCACACACATTTTAAATAGATAAAGCTCTTCGTGTTGTGTGAGCTGTAATTGTGAGTACAATTTGTTGTAGTTCTTTAAGGCATAAACTACAAGGAATCCTTTCTATGCGTCTATCGGAACTTTTTCCAATCAATCCGAGGGCTCCAACTTCAATTAGAATTATTAATGTCTTCATGTTCTACAATTTTGAAATTTCCATTCCAAGACCCTTGTATTTTGATAGTTTTTAATGATCTTCAATGATGCATTACAATCTGCTGAGACTGTCATGTCAATAAAATATACATTCTACTCATTTGGTCTTTGATCACGTTGTCTGGGTGATTGTTCTGTCTGTGTGCATTGTAAAATCCCATAAAATTATGTTAAAGTCGTTAAGCACACACATATAACTATATAAAAGAGGAATTTCAAAGGGTATTTTAAATTCTTGGAGCTCATTAGGAGCTTATATCATTAGTAAATTACGTATTATGATTCATCAGTAAAATCAGATAGCAAAACTCTAAAATTTTCACAAGTACGGCTAGTCATTATTATGATTATTATTAATATTATTATTATTAATATTATTATTATTATTAGTAGTAGTAGTAGTAGTCGTAGTAGTAGTAGTTAGAGTTACAATTAGTTTATTTAACGGCATATCAGCTCCTTATGGGTCATTTAATGTCGAAATCCAATTTTCTTATGACCATTGTTAATTTCTTTTTTACTATTAAAATCTATTTCCGGAAATTTATTTTATTCTTAAAATCTATCGCTGGAAGTGTTTACTCAAAAATGTATTTTTATACTTTCATAGAGTTTTGACCCAGTTTAGGGGTTCACTATTTTCCCATAGCCGGGAGCCAAACAGGAGTTACCACCCCGATGAACTGGGAATAACAGCAATTAAGAATTAGTTCCACGCTACACAAAAGCTCTAATCATCCGATCAGAGGTTTTGCTGTTGGATGTAGTTTATCGCTATACTCAGAACGGCCAAGGAGTTGTAGTATTAGTAATATTAGTAGTATTAATATTATTAATAAATGATTATTCTTTGATAGTATTAATAAAAGAAAGTTTTTTTTGTAAAGTAAATAATAACGGAATTATTCGTTTTATTTCAATTAATTTTCACAAGGGTGTATATACTCAAGACAGAAAATATTATGTAAGAAATGAAAAAGATCAAGGAAGACTGAAGGGTTCCCTTATGATATAAGTCATCTACATTCTAGCATCAAAATTATTTGCTAGAATTGTTTGATAAATAAGGTCTCTAATCTTATAAAAATAGTGTTAGACAAGATACAATAATGAAACGGTTATCTAAATAAAGTAAATTTCTTTCTTTTCAATATTACGCTCGATTGATTTTAAAGTAAAATCTCCCCTCCTACAAAGAAGGTTTAAAGCCATATAGGATAAGGAAACTGGTTTCAAAGGGAAGTAAATCTATTTCTTTGGAAAATTAAAAAAAAATGTTTATTGATAAGTACGATATCAGATTCTATACAATATTTTCAGACCAGATAAATTAAGGAAACTGGTCTCTTTAAAATTGCGAATATTGATTTATAAGTAAGGTTTCCAATCTTATAAAACAAGTTTTAGGCCAGATAGGATAATGAAATTTATATTAAAAATGAAAGAAAATGTACTTCTTTGAAAACTGTCAAATATTTCTTCTGTTGTGGTGTTATTATAAAAGTTTATCTCCATCGAAGAATATAAAAAATAACAAGGGAAAGATTTCAAAAAATAAATAAAAAAATGTAACCCTGATTCTCATAAAAAAAACCTAAAGGAAACGTTCATTTTTCTAAAGATTTCTGCTACACATACCATATTGTTTTATGTTTCACATTTGAATAATTCCAAATTCTTAATACACAATTAAAACTAAGACCTGCTTCTTTTTGTTTTTATTTTTTTGTAAAAACAAACGCAGTGGCCATTAATTTTTGGTTAGGTTTCTGTTTCTCTACAGAATCGTCTCCCCCTGATTGTTCAATCACTTGCCTTGTCTCCAAAATATCGCCCCATCCTGGACAGGAATGTCTCTGGTTTTATCAATTAATAACAATTATAATTAATGAGCTTAATTATCTTTGGTTAACTTTGAGGATCCATTTAAAAAATAGCATATGTAACTATAATGAGAGTAGTGATAGTACCTACCCTGAATCCATCATCAAAAATTCAGAATATAGAATTAATAAATTCTGAACACTTCAAGAAACTCAATTCCAGTCCTCGCCGTTTCTACACAGGAAATTTTCGGCCTTAATAGATCGAGTATTTTGCGTTACTACCAGTTGAAATTCATAGAAAAATCGTTTTTTTAAACAGATTCTCAGGAGAATTAGATTCACTGTTATAGCTCTTTCTAGTATATGAATATTTTCCACCTTAAAATCCCGTTCCCACAGACGAAACGTCTCGTGCCCCTTGCTTTTCTATCGCTATCCCCAAGGCATGTGTTCTAAAGAGAAACATTCTTCGTCTCACTACTTGTGACCTTTACAACCAGGACACGCCATGTCATCTACACAAGAATGAATCCTCCCCATTCCTTTCATATTCCATTAGTAAAGAGTAAGTTCCATTCAGGCAACAACTTCTCAAGTACTGCTGCTTTGTAGAACAGACTTACGCTAGGATGTTTTCCTAGTTATTACAATCTTGACCTCTTAAAGTCTAGGGTTAATCATTATTTTTACTGCATAATACCATGAGGCTCACTTCTTTCCTTTTCTCACACTCATACAACACTCTACCTTGAGTGGTTCTTGGGACTTGTATTGGGTGAATACTAGTATTAAAAAATTCGTGCAGAACTTTCTAGACTGTCATCTATATACAGCCGTTTTTTTTTAGATTAATGATTAAAATAACTTGAAACGAATGCATCTTAAAGGTTTAAAAGAGTCTTCATCAGATCCTATCGATTGATGCGACAAAACCACAACCAAAATGTTTTATCAAATAATAAAAAATACCATCACTCGAAGATTTTTCAACAGCAACAACAACCAAAATTGGTAGGACATAACTAGAATGAAAAAATGATGATATAATAAAGCTGTTCACTTTCTACACTACCATAAACCAATAATTTGGAAGGAAACTGCCATCGATACTAGAAAGAGCTATAACAGTTAGTGAAGTCGAGTTTTCTGAAAATCTATTTTAAGAAAACGATTTTTTTAAATAAATTTCAACCGACAGTAATATTAAATATTCGATCTATGAAAGCCGAATATTTCCTGTATGTAAACGACGAATTTGCCGTTGTCATAGATGTACGTTTCTTAAGTTCCAGAATCCAAACAGACGATCGTAAAACTTGTGTCTAGAAAGTCTTTAAAATACGCTTTTAATCCTGACAAAATTTGCTTAAATATACTTCATTGTTAATTCAAAACTGTGTGTAGAGACACAATAAGAAGCTCACTTGAAAAGTAGGCGTTCAATTTGCAAATAATATATTAAAGTGAGTTTATACGGCAACTTGCAAGAGATACTTTTCATAACGAGGTTTTAAAGGTAATAGATTATAGAACACAGCCTCCTAGAAGATCATGCTAAGATAAAAGAAAAGGATTACAGTTAATGGCTGAGACAGTCTAGTATATTGTAAAAAGAATGAAAGCCGAATAATTCTATGAAGTATCTAAATCCTATCGATAATATGTTGAATTGTTCATAAGTTATTTTTGCGGAATAAATATCTAATTTCTTTCTCGGTAAACATATTTCTAAACTATTTATATATCTATATATCGCTATCTATGTACGTCTCAGTCTATTCATTTCACTCTATTTATCTACGTATATTCGGTCAATCTTATATTTTTCTTTCTATCTATTTATGTATATTGTTGTCTATATCATATCTATCTATCTATCTATCTATCTATCTATATCATATTTTAATTTTTATCTATCTTTATTTCTATCTATCCCGTTTATATCATATATTCTTTCTATCTATCCACGTCTATCCTCTCTATATTATATTTTTCTATCTATCTATCTATCTATCTATCTATCTATCTATCTATCTATCTATCTATCTATCTATTTATTTGAATGATTGATTAGTTTTCTGCGGCTTATCAACCCTTTGTCAGTTATACGTGCTAAATCCTTGGAAAAGGTATTAATGCTCTTTTTCTTCCTCCAGCTTTGTGCAAATAGCAGGACAGACTGGGTTCTATAGCCTTGGTTTGCAACTTGACTAGGAGAAGAAAAACTCTGTATTAAAAAATCTGCGGAGGATCGTTTGGGGTCCGTGTGGCACGTAGTGCACCAGTTCTCTGTATTCGGCCCTTCAAAAAGTGTGGTTGCGTCTGCACAAAACCTTCACCATTTTAATCAAATCATATGTGCTGGTGTCTGGGATGTCGGTTCCTATGACCTGAGCTGCTTGATCCTCATACGACAAATACTATGCCAGATTACACAATATATATATATATATATATATATATATATATATATATATATATATATATATATATATATATATATATATTGTGCATATTTAAGCATCATATTTTCGTTCAAACAGGTTTGTTTAAATAGTTTAGACATGTGTCAATTAGTTTTCTTTGTGATCCTTTCCAGTTGGCGGCTTAATTTTTTGGTAGACTTAGAAAATTGATTAAGAAAAGTACCAAAATGTTCTTTCGAATAATTTTATTTTTCCAATTACTTTCAATCACATCTGTAACCATCTTCAGGGTTCGTGAAGGGAACTCACTCAACTTTATTCTATGTCGGGCATTGTGATATACCAGTGCCAGATTAATTTATCATGATATTTTGGTGATGAGTTTAATAGCAATACATTCACATCTCCAAACCTGTTAATTCCGTCTGAACGGCGTTGACTTGAAATTCTAATACACTTCACGAATTACGTTTTTCTCGCTACTAAAAACTAAAGCATAGCACAGCTTTATGACTACACAAATTTCTCACTTTTATCTATCTATCTGTCTATCTATCTGTGTATATATATATATATATATATATATATATATATATATATATATATATATATATATATATATATATATATATATATTCGTGTGTGTGTGTAAGAGAGAGAGTTTGTGCTTGTGTGTATAAGCTTTACTTTGGCAGAAAGGATTCTCTCAAACATGTTTTGTTTAACAATATGGGCATTTCTGGCTCCAATCTTTTTATAGAATCATTCAAAATGTTGGTTTGTTTTATTGGTGAATTTGCCAAAATTCCTGTTAAATTTTATTTTATATCATCTTTTTCTTCCCAAGTACTTTCGAATGACACCCCAGTCGTTTTCAGGGATTGTTCTGTGTTATTACGCAACTACCTTTTAATTCCGGTATTTTCATGTTTGATAGAATCAACTCCAATTCACTCTATGTAACGCCATATAAACGGTCAAATTTTCAGGAATTGCCAGAAAGAATAAATTGGAGAAACCTCAAGAACCATAAACAAAAGACCATATAATTTCAAAAAGGACATTAAAAAAACAAAAGAAACAACATACAAAACGCATTGGATGCTGACTGTAACGAAACTGATCACAATTTTGACAGGGGCAATGCTACTTTGATTAAAAGAGAAAATAATCCAAGACAAATATGTCTGGAACGTCACTTGATCGCTAGTTCAGCCATAGTATATTTGCGTCCAGGATCTTACAATATATCACCATTTTTGGTAGATTTTCTGTTATCACAATGTTGAATAGTTAGGGACAAATGCGAAGGAGAGAGGAAGAGAAAGAATACAGATGAATTTGGCTAGACTGAAAAAATATTCAACATCATCAAAGCCCAGTACGATGAAATCCTAACGGATGAAACGCGTCACAAAAACTTCTTTCCAATTTGTCATACTACTTTTCGAAATATATATATATATATATATATATATATATATATATATATTCTGGTGCTAACATGAGATCACAAGTCACTGTGACCGAGGATTTGAGTGTGCTTGCCCTATTAAAAAATTGATCACGCCAGAATATGCGCTCACTCTCATAATCTAAAATTATGGTTTCTCACAGGCGAAGTATAAACGGCGGGTGTGACCCTATTGCTTCAATAACCGTAGGGACCTGCTTGTCGTCCTGAAAACGGGTTCACTCGGAAACGAGTAACCATTATATATATATATATATATATATATATATATATATATATATATATATATATATATATATATATATATTGTTAACAAATTATATATATATATATATATTATATATATATATATTCTTAACAAATTATACACACACACACACACACACACACACACACACACACACACATATATATATAGGGCTCAGATATTAATGAACAGAGAACAACTGGAAGTAGATGACTTTAAATACCTTGGCGTTACCCACACGAAAGATGGACGCTCTACAACAGATATCAAGACCAGACACAATGGTTGACACATTTGGATTCCATTGATATAAGGGAAGTTCCATTTGGACAAGCTGTTCCCCGACAACTGTTGATTTATGGAACAAACTCCGGTTAACTGTCATTGTTCCTATTTCACCTGCTGAAATGCGAATTTTACTTCTTCTTACATTCATACATCAATGAACAATAAGTTTCTGCTTTGACAGGCTCTTCGGCCTTTTTATTAACTGAATATTAGTATAAAAATATATTTTGTACATTAATGATATGTAAAGCAGTTATTTTATCATAAACTTTTAAAATAATTTCCTTTCTCGTTAATGCCCTTCATTCAAGAATCAATATTGATCATATATTTAAAAATATTATAGGCTTGAAATTTCAGAAAAACGGTCAGATTGCGGCTAAGGACTTACTGATTCTCGCAGCGTATGTATATGCATCTAAAACCCTTCTTCTTCTTCTTCTTCTTCTTCTTCTTCTTCTTCTTCTTCTTCTTCTTCTTCTTCTTCTTCTTCTTCTTTTATTGGCTAGGTCCGTTCAGGATATAAACAATGATGCTTCTTCACAACATCCTGTCTTTTAAATCCAAATAAATCCAATATAAATCTTGTTGATCTAAATAACTTTTGAGACTTTATCAGCTTCCTTTGTCCTTGTTCTGATAACAAATTTAAATAAAGTAGATTACTCGCTGCTTCACTCTGTTTCTCTTGCTTTCAGTATATCTTATGAATGTCAAATTCACCAAGTTTCCTTTTTTCGTTATGAATCCCAGTAAGTTTATTTTATTTATGAATTTCCTCATAGTTCATATTTCCCTTAAATATTACCCTCCTTGTTTATCACATACTTTTTCTATATTATTCTTAGCATTCATTGGTATGTTTATGTCGATTGAAGTCATTCTTTTATCTTTGACGAGATTGTACAAAAATCACAGCCGAAAAAGGGGGTACATATTATTTAGCCGTTCTGTTCGTTTGTTTTTGTCAAGAATATTTTTCTTGTAACATTTTGTTTAGTTTTCAGAAGACACTTATCGACACTCAGCGGATTTATACTTGCTTGCTTGATTGGTTTGGTTTATTTTACGGCATATCAACCACAATGGGTTATTTAATGCCGACAAGATTTTTATTTTCCAAAAATATATTGCTGATAATAATTTTTTGTAAAAAGTATTTCTGGTATTAAAACCTGTTTTTACACTTTCATAGAGTTTTGATCCCAGTTAGGGGATTAAATATTTGCCCACAGCTGGGATCCTAACAGGTGCTACCACCCCGGCTCAGAGTGGACCTGGAATACCAGCAATTACGATGTGGTTCCACCCTCCACAAATCCTCCTGATCAGAGGCCTTTCTGCTGGATCTATTTTAGTGTCTTACCCAGGACGCGGGGCTAGTATATTGTCATACTGAAGACGGTTGGATTTATGTGTCATATTGCGCCGTTTGTATACTACACGAACCAGATCGTTCAATTTCTCTATCTCGGTAAACTTTCAGGCCCCCAATACGTAGCTCACTTTTTCGACCGTCTTTTTTTCTGAGAACCATGCATTCTGTCGTCTTAAAATAACAGTTCGCCCTTTCTTCTTGCTTTCTTTTTCTACTTTGTTTAATATTCAATTCGGTTTCTTTTCTGAGTCTGCCATATAGTTCCTGTAAATCGAATTTATGTCTTTATTGATAAGATCTTTATTAGGTATGTGCCAAATTTTTCAGTATTTCCATAAGGGATTTCTACTACATATTCAGTTTCTAGTTGTCATACAACAAAAAAAGACGATGAACAATTTTGCACATATCAAATAAAATACCAGGTGAAGCAAACACATTCGTTCAGCAAATACTATTGCCGATGGCGGATCAATTCACAGAGAATTGATGATGATATATAGCTTGTTTTTTGCATTGTGTTTTCATTTCTCATCCTGATATCAAGAAGTCTTTGACAGGTTTAATCTTCTCGAGGCATCAGCTACAAATTCCGCCACGTCAATATAGCAGGTAGGCGAAAAACTTTGTTTAAGACGAAATTTCTTAAAGATAAATATTTGAGGCTGAAACATGTTTAATTGATTTGCTTCTCTGCATGAGTTTCCTAAGCAGTAAAACCATATTTTAATTATCAAGATCAGATTTAATTAAAAAAATAAATAAGATTTTCTCGGATATTTTAAAATGGATTATTAAGGCTTTAATAACGGGCATTTTAAACCGGACATAGTAATATAACCAAATATATAAAGAGGAACGAAGAGAAAGGACAAGCAAAAAAGAAAATAATTCAGGCCATAAAGCAGTGAAAGGCAAAATATATGAAAAAGAAACAAAAAAAAAATGCTCATCGAGTATCGCCCTTCTCTCTTCAAAACACAATCTAGGGCAAAAATTATAACTATGCACAGCGACTATAGAGGTGGAAAAACAAATACGACCAGAGAATCAACAAGACAGATTATATTAAGTCCGAGCAGCCATTCCTTCTGCTTACAGAGGGAAGGCTGTTTAGACTTAATATATAGGATCTCTCGTACTGTCAAATGGTAATCCGAATATATTCTGCTGACTACTGTAAAAAAACAAATCTGGTAAAATATTGATTTTAGTCGTTATGTATATATGTTGTTCTCGGATGAGTTCTGAGAAGCAAGGTGTGATAACCGTTTATCTTTTCTTTGTTATATTTCTTTTTATTTAGAACTTTATGGGGTGTAATGTTTTATTTTATTTTTTATTTTTATTTTTTTTACTTTTCCTAACAGATTGATTTGCTTATATTAATATATATATATTTGCCTATATTAATATATGCTTTGAAAATATTCGTTTTTAAAACCATAATATAATTTTGTATCCCCTCCATCCACATGATTATGGTTTGGAAAATTCTACAAATGTTTATCCATTCTTTTGATCCCAAGTTTTATTTTGTTGTTAGACAACGTGTACGAGCGAATTATTTATAAAGTTCTCTTTAGGATTGTTACTTCCAGCGAGACCAAAACTTCCATAAATCGTTGTTACTCATATCAATGTCACTTGGTTTTCTTGAGATCTTATTTTATATAATTGTATCGCTAAACCTCTGTTAGGAAATTGCTTCAGCTAAATCTTTATATTGCGTAATGTTCTAACAGAATTATTATTCGCTTTACTCTTGTTAAATAAAATTAGGTTTTCTGTTTCCACCTTTGGGTCTAATTACACAATCTTTCGTGAGCCTTCTTGTCTGTTTTTCTATTAAGCTGTGTACAGCGTTAACATATGATTTATAAATATTGACAATAAGTGGGTGCAATATCTATACTTACAATCAGAACGAAACAGTTGAAATTTTCAGAAGAGATTATAAGGAAAGAAGGCCTAAGAAACTAAATCCTCACAGGAAATATTGGAGACAAAAGAGACAGTGGGGAGAAAGGGAGTAAACTCCCCAACTAGCTTGTGTATATGAATGGTAGAACAGGGAGTGGGAATTAAAGTAAAAAAACAAAGGTTGCTAAGCGCTACAGAGTATGGGAATTTGTGGAGAGCCATGATTGCTCACGTCTTGATGGGGCGTGGTACATAGAAGATAGAAGACAGAAGTAGTAGAAAAAAGAAGAAAAAGAACAATATAAAAAGAGGAAGAAAAAGAAGATGAAAAGGAAGGAAAAAGAATTAGTAGCAGAAAAAAGAATAAAGAAAGAAGAAAATGAAAAAGAGAAGAAAAAAGAAGAAAATAAGGGGAAGAACAAAGAAAAGAAGATGAAAAAGAAGATGAAATAGAAAAGAAGTAGGAGCAAAAGAAAAAAGAAAGAAGAAAAAAGAAAAAGACGAAGAAGAAGAAAAGAAGAAGATTAAGGAGACGGGGAAAAAGACGAAGAAGAAAAACAGAAAAAAAAACTCTATTCAGTGACGCTGCAAATTCATAGACATTTTTCTTTCATATTTATCAGATCTCCAATGCTGATGGAATTTGTCAGTGATATGTTCCTTGAGGACACACAACAGATTCTTTTTCTTTGTTATCTGTGGAATGGCCATGAATTCTTCAGATAGAAATTGCTACGGTAAGTCGAAGGAGAAATGGTTGCGCATGCCTTTCCCGAGGGCAATAATGCGAAAAGAAATACAACAGAATTGGAACTCGGCTCGATGATTCTAGTTTCAGCGAAGATAACCGTTACAATACCGTCACATCCGAAAAAAAGAAGTGTCACTTCAGAAATTAGACGATCACGGTTCTCCACAGTTTCCTTTTTATTTTATGATGTCTGAGTTGACATGATATCTTTGCAAAGAAAATGACGTGGTTTCCTGCTAACATAAGTTTTTTTTACATATATATACAGAATTGTGCTTCTCCTAGACTGACTCACATGTTGATGGGGCGTGGCACATAAAAAAGAAGAAGAATCAGAAGAATGAAGAAAAGAAAAATAAATAGGAGTAGAAGCAGAAGTAACAGTAAAGAACAAAAACCCCGTCGAAGCTACTGTTTAATCCATTGCTCATGGATGGAGAGAAAATGAATTCATGCCTTTTCCAAGGGTATTAGTGCGAAATTGAAACAATTGACGAGGTTGAAAATTGAACTCGACTAACAGAAATAATTGTTAATGCAAAAAGTTATTAACATGAACTAAATGTAAAGATTTGTATCAGTAGACAAAGCTTGAAACAACAGTAATATTGTTCTACAGAAGGATGCTGAGAATACCATGGACCAATCATGATCGCCTACGTCCAAAGGGAACACGGCGCATACAAGAAGAAAAAAAGCACTGGAAAGCAAAAAGAAGAGCGGATATATTTCTTATGTATACTGAATTCTAAAATTGTTCCTTGTGAAATTAAAAACATTGTATTTGTTTCATTTTTAATCTACGGCTATGATTTAGTATCTCAAAAAGTATAAGGTGAATTGTAAATTAAATTCTCTCCTTGATATCAGAGTTAATTTATGTTCAGTTAAGTACCATACAAGATACACGCTTATCTCTTTCGATTTATGATTGACTAGGCAAAATATTTCCCCGCAGTAGGTTGCTGTTTCTTTTTGTGGTACACTGGTTGTCACTCAAGGATATATGACCTAATCTGTCCTGCTGTTCAACCCATAGTTGGGAGGAGAAGAGATGGATTCATACCTTTCCCAAGAGTAAGTGAATATAACGAATTCGAACAGAATTGTGGTGTTTCTTGGGAAAGATAGCCTGACGAGGCCCAACCCTCATCAGGCCGGTTTTGAATTCAGAGTTTTTCCTTCTCCTAGAAGAAGCAACCCAAGGCTATAGAACCCAGTCTGTCCTACTATTTACCCACAGCTGGTGGCAAAAGAAGAGGGTTCATACCTTTCCCAAAGGTATTATCACGTAAGTGAATGCAATGGATCCGAATGGAATTCCAACTCTGGTCTTCAATTCCTCCATCCGAGCCGCTATCCATTATACTAAAGTAAAAAAAAACAAACAAACAAAGGGATAGGGCCAGTTTGTACTAGAGTATAAAATATTAATATACGAGGTTCGGTTTGACATTAATCAAATATGTAAATGCAGGTTTGATTTACTCTAGAGTGCATAAAGTATATATTTGTCCTGTTTGCACTAGACTGCAAAAGTTATATTAGCTATGGTTTGTATTAGAATAGAAAGGGTTGACATAGGCGTGGTTTGCACTAGAATAAAATATGTTGAACCAGATCCCTTTGCACTGGATTAAAAATGTAGATATAGATCCGGTGTAGGCTAGAGTGCAAACGGTAAATATAAGTCCCGTTTTCTTCAGATTTTTTGACCTTGAGTACAAAAAGTAGACATAGTTCCGGCTTGCACTTGCATGCAAAAGGTACACGTAGATCCGTTTTAGGCGAGAATTCAAATGGTAGTCATGTTCCATTTTCATTCGATTGCAAAAGGTAGAAGGAGTTTCGTTTTGCTCTTGAGTGCAAAAGGTAAATATCGATCCGTTTTAGGCGAGATTTCAAAAGGTAGACAAGTCCCGTTTTCATTGGATTTCAAAACGTACACAAAGATCTGTTTTGCCATTGAGTGTAAAAGGTAGACATCGTTTAGGCGAGAGTGAAAAAGGTAGACATAAGTTTCATTTTAATTCGACTGCAAAAGATAGACGGAGGTCCGATATACACCCGAGTGTTGACATCTATTCTGGTTACACTATAATGCTATGTTTAGACGTACGTCGAATTACAACAGAGTTCAAAATTTAGTCATAGGTTATATTTTCACTAGAGTGAAAAATACAGATACAGGCCCAGTTTGCGCTGCAGCGTAAAATATAGACAGGTGCGGTTTTTACTCTAGTCTGCAAGTAATCGCTTTGAAGTTGCCCCCTTTGGAATGAGCCTTATTCATGTGAAGGGGTTCAGTTAGTGTATCCTGAATCTCACAAACAGCGCAAATATATTTCAAGTTGTATAAACATCTAAGCGTAATCAATTTTTCACATTATATATTGCTATGCTATTTTCCGTTTGCTAGAGCCTGCAAAATAATTTCTATATAGAAATCCACTTTTAACCGTTCACAATGTTAATCCTAAAAAGATCCCGTGGTTTGCCTCTTGTTTTCGTTCCAGCTTTTGTTTCTTTTTTTATTTGTAGCTAATTTACTTAAATATTTTCTACTTACCAATATTTATGTCTCTAACTGTATTCTAACTGAGAAAAGAAAAATCTATTTCTATGTTACACTTTCAACTGCAAAGGCAAAAAAGTCATCCATGTTATCGAAATATATTTTTTTCTCCTGGATAAGATCAATGAATTAGTGTGAATACACATGCCTCAGTTTCGACCGTCTTTAGGACTGTTTTGAGTCGTTGACTCGTTCTATTCATTATTTTTATTCACGCTTCCTCCTGAGTAAACGTTTATTGCGAGAAGAAAAACAAAATCAGTTTTCGGCTCGTTTCAGTCAACGAGAAAAAAAGCATTTGTACTCAACAAATGTTATCACAAAATACTATATCAGTAACTCGTGTAAAACAGGCTGCACAGTGAAGTATTAATTTAAACCGTCTATAAAAATACAGTGTGTACATTCATTACTTGTAAAATCTTCAGTAACCAATTAATTACCAGAGTACAGTGACTATCGTTTTGGATGATGGTTATTAGTGGGTTGACCAAAAAGTTTAAAGAAAATTTACTGATAAAGTGAATTAAAATTTTGGCCCATCTAATTGATTAGTGAAGCATACATATTAAGCCCGGCTATTAGAGGTCGCATTATTGTTGTGTTCTTGTGTCAGAATCAATGAAACTTGATAAATACGATAGTCATTCTGAAGAGGCTAACTTGAACAATGCGTGCTTCTTTTCCCAACCAACTTTGCTGTTTCGTCTTAATAGAATGCAACTTACAATCTGATCTTATTTTTTAAAGTCTTGTCCATTCTGTATTTAGACGGTCATGTCTCTATCAAGATTCCTTCTTTTATTATCTGTGAATCCAAATGAATTCTAGAGAAAATAGTGAAATGATTTTCCATAGCCTCCTTCACGGGTTTAATCTCAGACTAGATCTTGGTCAAGCTTGACTACCTACCTAATGCTAGAGTGACTTGTCTACCCTGTTATTTAAATCATGCCCTTCCCAAATTAAATGTAACGTAGGTCGAAATTTTGACTCAGTTTTCTAATTCAGCCGATAGCCGTTAAACAACTCAATTTTTTTTATACTAAAGTTCAATCAATAAAGGTCTCGAAAGCCACTTAATGCGGAGGATAACTGTTAAAAGGTGCTTCATATTAATGAAAGATCTGATGATAGATAGTGAAGTTTATAAGTATAGGAACTGAGTGACTGTTTTGTTTTGTCTTTTACGGTTTATCAACCCTTTGTTGGTTATTTCACACGTTGACCGCCATAGGTCAGATACGAAATCTGACTTCAAAAGCCACTTAATAATGACCAAATTAATCAATAACAATTTTTAGGGGTTGATTTATCGCTTCAAAGGAAGTCTGAGCATTGTTTTGGACACTGAAAATATACCTGCGAATAAACTCGTTGTTGGCGGTAGCGAGGGAAAGTCGACTAGAAAATGACAAGAACGAGATAACTCGTATTCCGTACGAGATGACTCGTAGTCTGTGTCATAAAAAATAAAGTTATCATAGTTATCTTTGGTTGGCAGTCAATGTCTTAAAGCCGAAATCGATTGTCGGAAGTTGATTGCATTACGTGGTGTCCCAAAGCGTTTCCCTATCTAAATACTTACCAGGTTCGACCTTGCTTAACTTGGGTGATCAAATGAGAACATGTGTTTTGGCGTGATTTTAAAAGATGTCTGAGTGGAACTTTCTGCTTACGTTTGGAATTCGGTGGAAATTTCGGTGATATTGTGAAAGTTACACGGCATCTTCTAGGTGTAAAAGTCAGAACTGCCGAACAAAAGAATGTCACTCATCTGAGCATTTGCCATGGAAATAGCGATAGAGTCGCGATACGCCGGCAACATTTTGTCTGGAGGAGGGGTTACATTTGCAGGGTCTCTTAACTTGACACAAAAGTCTAAAATCTGTGCGTTGTGGGTAAGACGAAAAACTACATCCAACAGCAAGACCTCTGTTTTTTTTAGGAGGGTAGAACCACTGGTGCTGGTGTTCTCAGGTTTACCCGGTTCTGGGGTGGTAGCACTTGTTAAGGTCCCAACTATGGGCAAATAGTTAACCCCCAAACTGGGGTCAAAATACTATGAAAGTATAAAATTAGATTTTAATACCTGCAATAAATTTTTTGAGGAAAAATTATTACCAATAGTACTTTTTTGAAGAAAAAATTATTGCCAGTAATACATTTTTGGAAAAATATTAGCAAGAAAAATTTTGTCGGCATTAAATAACCCAGTGAGGTTGATATACCGTAAAATAAAACAAACGAAACCAAAGTAAAATCTGGGTTCTCCTTATTTCATTTTTTCACTAATCGTAATATAAATTAACGATTATACGATGTTCAGTTTCAATTTTAAGATTTCCAATTTCTTTTTCTTTTATGGACCGTGTCCCTTCGGGACTTTGGCGATCATGCTTTTCCACAATTCCCTATCCTTTGTAGCTCTTAATAAAATCTGTCTTCTAATGATTGTCTAGATTTACTCAAGCTTGCTAAATATGTTATGTATAGTTTTCCCTTCTTCTTTTGTCTTCAATCTGTCCTGTGTGTATCAAATTTTCTAAGCGCTCTTTTCTCGTTATGTACCCTAGAAATTTCAACTCACTTCTACATGTTAACTATAAGTGCCCATTTTGTTTCCATTTTCTCTCAAACTTCGTCGTTGCTCACATGTTCAGGTTTATGCCATTCTCAGCATCCTTCTGTAGAACAACATTTCTGTTGTTTTCCGTCTCTTCTTTATCTGACAAAAAGGAAAATGAGTTGGTTAAAGATCTGAACGTGAGATGATATATTTTATTTTTGTTTCTCGTTAAGCTAAGAAAATTTGATCTAAACAGACGAACAAATGAATGTCAACTCCAAAAGGAATCATACCTGGCATTTTATAGTCCCAAGGTAGGAAACCATATGAAACGAATTCAGAAATGTCTAAAATGAAAACTCAATATTACGAAACATTAAAACATCTTTATAAATATACTTCAAATAGTCGTTTCAAAATCTTAAAATACACGAACATTTCATTGATGTAATACTTTGATCTATTCCGATAGCAAAGCCATTTCGCCTTCTGCCACAGGTGAAAACTTCAGAAATCCACACGCTCGCCATATTTCTAATATGATTCAACTCGCAAACAATGATTTCTGCTGTTGTAAGGACTGCCCCTTGCTTTTGATACGCCACGAGCAATCATATTTAGCTTTGCAAGATTTGCATCTGCCGTAAAATTGTTTCAGCGAAATTGTCGTAATTAAAGCAGTTCTATAAGGTTTCATCATTTTGGCAGTTATTAATTTTATATGAGACAAGTTATAATTTATAATTATTAGATTTTCCAAAATATTGTGTTAAAAATGTTAACAGTTCTTTCAGTTACTCTAAAACCGTGATCTAACTGCTAAGATCGTTACAGCATTTCCAGCAGAAAATGGGTGTTACTGTAAAAATTGCAAGTTGTATCCTTAAATTCTATTCTAATAGCTTCTTACCACGCTCTTCTCGCCTGTGGAACCTATTCTCCTTTGCTTGTTTCCCTGTCAACTACGACCTTTAAAAAGATAAATGCAACATCAATCGCCAACTATCTTCCTGATTCATTATTGTTCTTTGTCCTCACTAAAGTCTTCCCATTTTCTTTCAGTCTCAGAAACCCCTGGATTCTTAGTACCTGTTATAAAATTTGTATAACGCTCTAGTTGCTTGTTAGTAAAACGGTAAAGGAAACACTGGAAACAAATGGTTGATTGAATCACACGAGATACATGGATTAAAGATCAGTAGTTTAGTGTGACCAGCGTACGACTGAAAAGCGCCAACCCACTTTTGCCACTGTTCCATGAGCAGATATATCCCTAAAGGCGGATGGGCAAGTCTATGTTTCAAAAATAGGTGTAGAGAACATTATCTTTCAACACAACAGTGCTATTATCGATTTGCTTGTGATGAAATGATAAAAAAACAAGAACTTAATGACACTTACATAATATAATATTCCAATACCTTTTTAACGTGACGTTACAAGCATGTTCCACTTAAAAAAATTTTTTTTCTTCTCTCGCCTGAACTTCAAGATAAAATATAAGACGTCACGGGTTTTGAAAATGGTGCCTTAACATTAAGGCGTTAATGATATTTTTATCTGGTTTTAAACAGGTCCATTGCTAAAAAGACTATTAAAAATATTATTCAACAGAAAAGCTGCAAATTACTTTTAACAGTCCAAACATCAATCGCTATCTTTCATATTTGAAAGTTAACCAGGAATTTCTCCAGAGTAATAAAAGAAAAAAAAACGAAATGTCAATAACAACAGAAAATAAGTGAAGAATATATATTTATGTGGATTTAACCGGCTCTTTCTTCTGCCTATACAGCCACACAATCACATCACATACTTCAGAAATGATTGATCCTTTCGTTGAAGCAATACAGTTTGTGTACTTTCTCAAATGTCCTTTCAACTCTGCGATCTTGCACGATTGTTGCTACTCCATTTTGGCTCGATTGATGCCGAACGCAAAAATTAAATAGACTCTTTCAATTTTCTTTTTTTTAAATAGTAACCTCAGATATAATTAAACAATTTTTATAGTTGAGCTGCAACCTTTGAATTTAATACTTTTGCGAATGAAGAACTGATAATTAAACTTTCTTAATTAATTTAATTATTTCTTTTTTACAAAGAAAGGGTAAAATCCCGTTGTTTTATTTGGGCCTTCTATTTTTTAGAGCAGTCTTATCTTTGATTTCAGTTCAAACTGTTGTGTGTATTGGCCTTCTCAATCTTTCTGTTCGACTGCGACTTTTGGACATTAACAGCATAATTACAGTGAATAATCCAAGCATTAGAAATGCGATGCTACGGACCCCCATCCTTAGGATCTTCCAACGGAGACTGCATCACAAATGGCGCAGTCAGAGACACCATCAAACAAGAAACCCATTTGAAGGCCTCATAATCATCGTCAAGAAGAGGAATCTGCAAAGGTATGGACACGTCATATGACCCAACCGTCTTTCCACTACCACCCTATGATGATCCACATTAGGGAATAAGAAAGAAGAAGCAGTTAAAAGAAAAAAGTGGACTGACAACGTCATTGAGTGGACTGGAAGCTCCTTCATAGAGACTCAGACAGCACGTCACCGCATTATGTGGAGAGAGCCAGTCAAGTGGTCAGCTACGCAGCGACCCTACGACCAGATATTATCATATGACTAATGATGATGATAATAATATAAGTGATCTAAACAAATTCAATCTTCTTTTCACCATTCCATTTAAGCTATGTCATTGGTCTGAGTAAATGGTCTCTCGTTAGCCTCTGGGAAAAGAAGAAGGGATATTTTGTAAGTGAGTTTTCTGTGATGATTAATTCTTCTACCGGCAAGAAAAAATTGTGCAAAATTAATTCGCTAAATCGACATTGATGTTTTTCCTTCGAGGCGGGGGGTGCATTATCGTAATTCTTTGATTAAACTAAATCAGTTTAAATCGAAAACATCGACCTTGTGTTTAGTGTTTACTAAACTAATATTAGACCGACTATGAATATATAAAAAATAACGAAATTGAGCCCTGGCAATTTTTTGATTACAAAGAGTCAGCCAACCTAGAAAATCAGCATATGTAACTCTGGATTATATATGAGTTCGAACGCTGAACGTTAAATATTAATATATCACTAAGGTTGCAGAACTGTTTGGTTTGAGAGAGCTGTCCTATTAAAAACTATGACGCAATTCGAGAAACAAGCAAAACCTCTAGCAACCGTAGCAATTCGGGCTGGACTTGTAAACTTACTGACAGTGACCGACGTGCATTGAAACGCAATGTGGCAAAAAATCATCAGACTACTGCGGCGAAAGTGACTGCTGAGTTGAATAATCATCTGAATAGTTCAGTTTCTACTAAAACTGTTCGTTGGGAGCTTCATAAGGTTGGATATCATGGAAGAGCCGCCGTAAAAAATCTCTTCTCTCCACTTGCGACATTCAGAAGTGGTTGAAGTGGTACAGAGATCACAATGCTTGCAGACCAATGGAAGCAAGTCATATTCTCAGCCGAGTCCAGTTTTTTTCTTTTCCCAACTTCAGGGCGAGTTTATGTGTGGTGGAAGCCCAAAGAAGCTTACAACCCTGACTGCCTTCTTCCAACAATGAAGCATGGAGGTGGATCAGTGATAGTTTGGGCCGCCATATCATGGAAATGTCTCGGTCCAATACCTGCCATGCATGGTAGAATCAACAGCAAAGATTACCTGAACATTTTAGGAGATCATGTTCATCCAATGGCCCAGACTTTATTCCCTGATCGTAACTGCATCTTCCAAAAGGATAATGCTCCAATACATACCGCTTGAGTGTTTAAAAATTGGCATAAAGAGCATGAAAGTGAGCTAGAACACGTGGTGTGGCCTCCCCAATCTCCAGATATCAATATGAACATTTGTGGTGAATCTTGGAGATTCCTCCATCATCGTGTCTTAAAGAGATGGAGCAAATATTAATGGAAGAATGTCTGAAAATTCCTCTGGATGAAGTTAGGTAGCTGTATGATTCCATTCCTAGACGTATTAAAGCTCTATGTGAGGCCAAAGGAGGACGAACTCCATATTAAATAAATTTTCTTTGAATTTAACAAGTGTTTCAATTATTTTGTCCAACCCCTGTATGTCAGATTTAGATACAGTAGCCAATACATTGATAAGAAAACCGGTATTAACCAACCGATACAGGTAATCATTCGAGGACACGCTGATATTTATAGGATAAAATTACCCTGTAATTTCAGTTTATAATACATAATTTTGTAAGAAAAATTTACAGTACCTTATTTGTTAATATAAGATTTTATTATGCATATCGGATCATGTTCCTCATATATATATATATATATATATATATATATATATATATATATATATATATATATATATATATATATATATATATATATATATATATATATATTAAAAAATAAGTTATACAAAATATTCCTACCAAAATTAGTTATTGAGGAATCGGAGCGCCGAGTTCGAATTCCAGTCAAATCCATCACATTCGCTTACATGATAATATGCTAGGGAAAGGTATTTATACTCTTCTTCTCCCTCCAGCTATGAGTAAAATAGCAAGACAGACTGGGTTCTATAGCCTTGGATGGCAACTGATTTAGGAGAATGACGACTCTGTATTCGTTTGGGGACTTTGTGTTCGACCCTTTAAAAAGTGGCAATGGTTCTGCACCAAACCTTCACCATTATAATCCAATCATATGTGCTGGTTTCTGGGCTGTCAGTTCCTACGAACTAAGCTGCTTGACTCTCATACGTCAAATTCGATAGAAGAGTCCACCACACACACACACACAAACACATACATACACACATATATATATATTAAAGTTAGTTTTAAACCCGTTTTTATTACTCTTTTAATTTTAAATTAATATTCCATTCTTCATATAACCCTAAATTAATGTCATAAGTTTAATATTCGGGTTTAATTTAAAACTTCCACCATTCCCTGACCCCTTCTCATGCCTTTCGTCTGACTGAAACATTGAAATTGATAAATTCTGTATCAGTTATTTTTTTCTTTAGCCTTCACAGTTAAATTTCTATTTCAGGCACGAACTCAGTCCACACTGGGGTTGATAAGATAAATGACTAATATCTTCGTCTGCCGAAATAGGCTATTCCCCATATGAGGTGATTTTCGATTATATTGTTTTTTTAATTGTTTGCTCCGTAATAATAAATCCATTGTGCTCTTTTTGTGGATCGGTTTTAATATTTCATAATGCTAGGATCCATTTGGATTATATACCAACAGATTTGTTACCTTTACTACACACACACACACACACACACACACACACACACACACACACATATATATATATATATATATATATATATATATGTGTTGCAATGAGTAAATTGTGACTATTTTATATTTTTAATTTCTTTTATTCTCGTTGTTTGTTTTTTATTTTGTTGGTTGCACAGTATAGTACGACCACTTGGGCAGCGCGTCTGCGAGAAAAAAGAGCTCCAACAAGCACCAAGATGATATTTGTCGTAAAACAATTTGTTTTCTTAATGTTGAATAATTATGATAAAGAACAACAGCTAAAGATGACATCCAACATTTAAAACACAATGCGATACTAAAAACACATGTTGACCGAACCTAAATATCATAAAGAATAATACCATATCAAACTAATGATAATAATCGGTCTAAATTTACAAAATTAATAAAAAACATCACGAAGACTCTAAAAAAATATGTCAACAAATTTTCTCTTTCTGCAAATACATTCTCTTTTCTTTCAATTGATAGTTAGTCATTTCTTCTCACTTTTCTTTATTACCTTGTCTAGGAAGCTTTGTAATTTTTCTTCCTATGTCTACCATCAAGTCAATGTCTCATCTGCGTATTTTGATTTTTGAAAATTGCGCCAACTAATAATTCTTGAATAGAATATAAAATAAAGAATTTCTGTTTCATTTTAATTTTCTCGTTTTCGTTCTTTGCGTTTCTTATGCCACGTTTACATCAGTTGTGGACTGGGTAAACTTTAATCAAATTTGAATACAGATGCCTATAAACGAAATACTTTAAAAACTCGGGTAAATATAAGTATATACTATTTTTTTCAAGATCAATTCTTGATATCTATTTTCTTACGCAAACATTGGCTTACATATTAAAATCTTACAAACAGTAAATTCTTGCCTAATGATAAAAGCACAATAATGTCCTTCTCCCCTGCAGAAAATGTTAAGTTTCACCACGGGAAAAATATACAAAATAAAAAATATCAACATAATCTTTTTTTATTGTCGATATACTCAATTCAGCATAGAATATTAATGACAGATATCAACTATTATATTCAGAAACTTCCCATGAAAAATTCATTTATGTAAGCGGCAACAGGCAAATTTATTCAATGTTTTGAATATGTAGGTACATCGACAAATCCGTAGCCTAGGGTTGGAAACAACTTATTTTTCAACATAAACATTTCCTTAATAATGCGTGCATTATACTGGTGAATATTAATATGGAATGAACAATATACAACGATATTTTTTTTTTATTAAAATCCAGCTAAAAACAATCGTGATAGGCTATGGATTTATTGATCTTCCCTAGTATACTAGGTCTGTCAAAAAGTATCCGGAATAGTGGTATAAAAAGAAAACACACATGAAATTCGCATTTAATCGCCTTCGAAGCGGTCTCGGCACACA